>KE370974.1:44354-68650 GCA_000418225.1 Zizania latifolia
TAATGACATTATTAAGAATCAGGCAGAGTGTTCTCCTTGCCCAACATCTGCTGGTCCATGGACCCATTATCTTAGTTTATGTTTTCTTCTTACAGCAGACAAAAAAACTACCAATATATAATATACAAGTAGTGCATCCGTACGTATCCCCTTAAATGTGACACGATAACTATTCTCTTAAAGAAACTATGTTTTACTAACAGTATTTTTTTTTAGAAATCAAATAAATACAATATAAATATTATATCATTAGAATAATTATCTAAATTATAATACTAATATCCCTGTCACAAGATATGACCCCCGGGCACCTCGCGATAGACTTTATCAGTCCGACCAAGAGTGGGTCTAGCCAGCTTTGGGGTCCGATATGACCCATAAACTAGAGTTCAAATCCGATAATGAAGGTTAGTGCTATATCTGGAAACTAAACACTAGGATTTGATATGGGAGATATATATGTATAGATATCCTTATAAATAGGAAACAGATTAGAGTCCGGTACATAATCTCAGATATTTAGAGAACTGACTCGGGTCAGAGTCTCAGTTCCATACAACTCGCTCTTTGACTATATGAAGGGGCCGAGGCACTCCAAAGAGGCATGCTTTTATATGCTCTCGAGTTGTTTAACATACATCTAATCTATAATCTACAACACATAAGATGTAAGGCTATTATCTTTCGGGAGGTCTAAATCTATCTAAACTATTTGGCTCAAATTCTCTTGAGTCAACCTTAAAGCTTAGATTACGACGCTTCTCCGTCGTCTTAAATACCATCTTGAGTATCCCGTAAGTGGACTGCTCGATAAAACATCGACAATCTCATAGTTAGAATTATTGACTGTCGGTGAATCACCGAGCAGTCCACCTAAGGGGGTACTCGAGGTGGTGATTAGATGTGCGTAAGGAAAGCGCGGCGTCTTCGAACCCGATGGTCGACTCTAGAACACAAGAGCCAAGGTTTATACTGGTTCGGGTCTCCCAGAGAATAATAACCCTACGTCTAGTATTTTGGTGTATAATATGGTGAACGAGCTTATAATACGATGCAATTAAGCTATGAAGGCTTAGGGCATCGAAAGCAAGAAAACTAACATGTGTTTCGATGATTAGATGCATCTATAGGTGCCTCGCTTCCTTTATATACTCATGAGACGAGTCCAACAACCCAGGACTCTATCCTGAGTCGATCTAGGGTTGCTTACCGAACTCGGGTGCTAATTCCTTAATTACATGGATTCTGATACAAACAAATCTCCACATATTATATCTGGAGTCCAGTCACCCGATAAGGATTCAACCTTCCTTATCGGAACCGAACCCCCCTCTATGAGCCATACCGGACTGCAATGCTAAATTTAGTCTGCTCTCAGTCCGGACTGATAAGCCCAATCGTGAGGTACCGTAGGTCATGTCTCGACATTGACTATAATATTATATTAGTATAAAATTATTGATTAAAATATAACTACGCTTAGTCAAAACAAAAATAATAAGTATGTCAGAGAGAGTAGCAGATATGGGCCCATGTGCAGCGTCATGACATACAGCCATAACAAAAAGCATATATATCTAAACTGAGCGTGGGATATGTATAATAGAATTATTTATAAAAAATAGTAATTCTAGCATCAATTTATTTTTTTTCAAAAAATACCTTAATACTAAAAAATATGGTACGTAATTATAGCGACTTTTGGAATTGAGGTCACCCGTGACGCCATTACGGCTGCACGTGAATTTGAAATATTTAATTTAACAAATTCCGGCGAAATCTTGGACCAGCAAACCGTAGGCTTTACACGTGACGCTGCTGCATGTATGTTGGTTGAATTAGCAATCTGCGATTAAATTAATCATGGTTGGGCCAGTGGAGTGCCATGGTTAACGTGTATTATATTAATCCCGTACTTTAGCTTCTTCTTTTAGCTAGTAGCCCTCGCAAGGAGTGTTGTTAAATTAATCCCGTTTGGTTAAATTAGTTAAAGATGCCGTGACAGTTGGGAGAGGGAGTCTAGAATCGTCTGCTCGGTGTACGGATCCGAGTTAATTAATCAGCTTTCATATCTTACCTCACACGAAATTATAAAAAAGTCCTCTCCGTCGCGTTAGACTGTTTTTTAAAATTATGAGAAGCAATTGATAAGTATCTGTCCGATAATAATTTATAATAACTTTAAAATATTAGTTTATTTTTAAATTTGATATTGAGTTTTATAATTGAAAAAATCTAAACGAAGTTAAAGATTATAAGGGGTTGTTTGTTTCAGTTTCTGGTATCACAACTACTTCTAAAATCTAAAGCTGAAACAAACTGTCTAGATTCTGGATCTAAATTATAAGAATCAGTAGCTGCAGAATCCGAAAATGAACTAGAATCTAGAAGCTAGAAAATATCAGCTTCTCTAGATTCTCACCGGTTAAATGCTTAGACTATCTTGCTACTCAAACCAGTTAGCTAGATACTTAGACTAGCTATTAGCTAGCTATTAAAAATCTCTAACTAAAACAAACGGGCCTAATACTGTAGCTTCTAAAAACTCCGTAAAAAGTCAGGCAGCACGGTCGTTTTCAGAGTTCAGAGAGAGAGATTTCATCAGAAGTGAACAGTTCAGAGACTTCAGGCTTTGAGCATATGCATGTCTGGGGTTGGGCCTAGCTGTGATGGACTGTACAATGGAAGCCCATAATTACAACTGAGGCCCAACAACTATCAAGAAAATGTAAGTGAGGCCTAGAGTAGGAGAGTATAGGTAAGAGGAAGAGAATTAGTTTCTGACAGTGTGTGGACATTTGCTTTTGGATTGTCAATCTTAGCTGCTAAATGCCCACAGGATAGATCTTAGGAAACAAAACCGGCTATATTGATGCCACTAGCTTTGGTCTGTGATCTGCTGTGTTTTGTGCTCACCATTTATATGCAAGCATCTCTCTTGTATTTGCTAGCTGCAGGCTGAGAGTAGTTATCTGCTTGTGCCACTAGCTTGGCTGGGAGATCAGACAGAGACCAGCCAGCAGCTAGTGTCTATCTATATGGGTTGACATTTATCTCGAATATGTTCTCTGCATAAAGATTATCATGAAGAAAGATTCTATTTGGACGCAAAAGATGGGCTCTCCTGCCCTGCAAGCTGCCTATAAGTAGCTCCTGAAGCAAGTCTCACTGCCATGAACCAGCAGGCAACTGCAATGAGCTAGCTAGCTAGCTAGCCATTCACTCATGCACAGAATTATTCATGAGGAAGAAGAAGAGAGAATGTCTAGTGGAAGAGAGCAAGGCTGACATGGTGATAAGGGTGTAGCTCTGGTAGCCAAGGATGACTTGCCTGTGTCCTTGTGCAAGGATCAGCAGTGAGCCTTGTAATGGTTCATGGGCAGTCTCCTTGGCTAGCCTGAGTTGCTCTTATCACTCATGCTAGGCTTGCATCTCCTTGATCAATTTCTGACTACGTTTTTATGCAGAGAAAAATATATTAATCAGTTGTTTCAAGCACATTCAGATGCACCCAGGTCCCAGCACCCTGATCATCTTCAGGAGTTCAGGTTACAGCCAGCTGCAGGGAGCTGTGCTACAAATGTTTTCATAAGAGTATATGTTTTAACCCTGCACCATAGGATCGACCCGATCTCACATGAACTGCATATAATGTTACACTTGCAACAGGCTCTATTGTTGGTCGAAGAGACAGAAACAGACCAGCACACGACAACATATGTATTTCTGAAGCTTGGCAAGGAACAGAAGATCGAGTCTTTCAGAGAAACAGACAATCAGTTTAATTCTTCCAGCAATGCAATTCAGAAGTTGCTCTCAAGTCTCAACATTTTTCATTTAACTCATGTAAACCTAGCCACGAGGTTGAACTTAAGCCACCTCCTATGAATGTATAGTTCTTGCCTTCTTGAAACTGTTCATGGTCTGTATTTGCCGTTAACCGGCTCGATTACTGTTCAATATAATTTCGTATTTTTAATCTCGAATTCGTTATGAAACTGTGATCCCTCTGGTGACGGTAATCTCTGAAAGTGCCAGTTCAATCATCTCATCAAAAGAGGGAAAACAATAATGTAAAAGAGATTGAGCTGCTATCAGTTAGCAATCTGTTAACATCATATACATGATTGTCGTTTCAGATGTGGCCAACGTCCCTTCACACATGCATTCATGTACACATTTTTGGTGAAGACCGCTTCCTTTCTGGAGTAGCACGATTCTTGCATATTTTTTCCAATGGAGGAAATAAAAAGTAAGAAAAAGAAAGCAAGAAAAGGTTGAGATATATGTATAGAGATTAGACAATTGATCTGTTTGATATAGCTCCAGCTTTAAAATTAATGTTAGATCTATGATTTATACGATACAATAGAGTAGTTTAAACTTTTACTTTTAATCTAAAATAAAAAACTATATGATTCAACTGAATAACTCAATTCACCTATAGCTCTAGATTCAAGATTTTTTAATTATTAGGTTTTGTGAGCTATAAAAAATCTAAAATATTATACAAGCTGTGCCAAATAGGCCAAAACTAGCATTGTCATTCATATGCCAAGTTGTTAACTAAAGCACTGGCTGTGTACATGAATGCATCTATGAGCCGCAAAGCTACGTATTTTCCAAAACAACGAAAGCTATCTAAAAAGATAGAGAGATTCCCAGGCTCCTTTAATTTTTGTGAAGGGCCGAGGCACAGACAGCAAGGTCGGTGCGACGGCGCCGTCGCCGGCCAGCCGGCCGGTACATGCCTCGCCGTCTCAATTGCGCCACGTACGTGTATATCTTTAATTTATTTGAAGATGCTGGAAAGAAATGGCTGCTGCTGTGCGTGCTACATGCAGCAACTCGCCGGTGAAGTTCATTCAGTTCAGGCGATCCAATGACTGGGCATCATCTCTGCACTTTCGTTTTCTGTTGGCCTACAGGATCATATCGATCACTACGTGCGTAATGTCGACATGCATTGTTGTCAACTCTTGATTTAGCTGAATATCCGACAAAGTGTGATACACACAGAGTAACATTGTTGTTTAACACAATTCATAACAAAATAACAATTCCGGCCGGCCTTGCAGACAAGAATTATATCAGTGATTTAATTAGCTCCGATTTTGAAAAGCCAGCCAAACAAGAATAATTTTGCTCATTCCATGAAAGCTAAAATTGTAAGCTAGCTATAACTTGTTTTAACCCGTGTAGATGGTGGGGCCAGCTTGTCATAGAGAGACCGCCAAAAGAGTCCAGGGACATCGAAAAAACTCAACCGGTGGACTTTCAAACTAAGTTGAGAAAAAATTCCTCTAAACGCGGTGCACAACCAGACACGCTCGACTTTATGTGAGGAGCATACTTCTTTCTAATGCTCATGAGGAGGGATTTTTTTTTACAAGACCTAGATTTGAGCCTGAATCGGTGACCTCTCGACTAGATGCTCTATCACTGAGCTACAAGCACTGCACATTCACAAGGAAGCCACATCTTATGACTGAAGATTGGGGGAGGAATGGGAGGCAGAGATCTAGGAAGACCCATGCAGATCAGAACAAAATAACAAATATATATATCAATGCCATCATTCAAGATCATGTTCGAGAATATCTACAGGTCAAAAGCAGCTACGTCGTCTGGTTGTACAGTGGATCCAATTCGACTGACAATATGACCAGAAAATTAATTGTTATACAATTTTGACGCGTCTAGGTGATTAGCCATCCATATTTATAGAGCAGATATTCCAGCACAGAATCTTATTTCCAAGGGGCCAATACAAGCTTCGATTTCCCAAGATGGAAGGAAGCTATCGTCCACTGCTTTCTGAAGAAATGATGAATCTGTCGATGGACCATATGCATGCATGTGTCGCCAGCCAAGCCACATATGCTGTTCATATATACATTTGCATGCATGAATGTTGAAATTGGCAAGAATATATTCTTATTGATATATCATATATTGACATTCAGAATAAAATTAGGTCACCCATTTGCTTTTCAAGGCACTATAAATAATCCCTAATGGAAGGAAGCATGCATTGCAAACAGACACAAGATGATCAAGGTAGAGTGATCCACTGACCAGTGATCCTGAAGAGTAGTGTTACTAAGAGAGCAAGGCTTACATGGAGACAAGGGTTTAACTCTGATAGCCAAGGATGACTTGCCTATGTCCTCCTGTAAGGATCATTGTTCAGAAATGAGCCTTTCAGCTGGTTTCATGGGCAGTCTCCTTGGCTAATCTGAGTGGCTCTTGTCACTCATGCCATACTTGCTCTCTATCTATGTCTCTGTCAGTTCTGAAAAAATAATGCTGGATCGAGCTGCTAGTCAATTAAGGTACAGGTGATCCAAATGATCAACATGAATAAGGGTCTTGCTAATTATCATTTCTCTTCTTTATTTAATCTGATCAAGGTCGATTATATGTGTACTGTGAAGCTTCTCTTAATTATGAATTCATGGCCCAGTATATAACCCTATGTGTAATCTATCTCTCTGATATGCAATTTATTTTTCTTGTAATTGTATATTTTTTGGTCCTGATGATGAGTGATCAGCTCAAGTGCTCAATTATTCATTTGCTCCAAAGATCAACGATTGCACTAGTGGATCGGACGGCAGCTGCAAACAGCGTAGTAGCTAGCTCTTATAATTTTGCCCTTCTTCTATCCTGATCAAGGTGAATCGTTGTAATTGTTGTTTGTAACAATAGTACAATACTCTTATCTTCTCTTTGTATAAAAGGATAAGAATACAAAGGAATATACACTTTATCATATCCTTACTTCGTGTAAAAAGGATATAAATATCCCTCTTGTTAATTGTTGTCTATGTTACTGCATGCATGCATGTATTGCCATTTGCCACTGGAATGTGTATCATGGTGACATGATTAATGAGCTAGATACAATTTCGATCACAAATTAACATGCATCAACCTCGATATGTATGGATCGACACATCCATACACATGATACACTTCATACCTAGCAACTTCATCATTAATAAGTGCTACTGCCTTGATTACTTCTTTTTTTGCCGCCATGCATACAATAAGTGTAGTCACGCAATTAATTTGTTAAAGTTGTTACCAGTTATTTATATTTAGATATATTAAAAATATGGAATATTGGCAATGGTAGATAGCCTATATCAAAGGTTCTCCAATAATGTTTTGGTTTCTTTTTGTAATTTTGTGCTAACATAATAACAAAGGGTAACCCATTGGGTATGTTGTATAACCATGCCAATTCAAAAAATCTAAGGAGAATGAATGGATCAGGGGCGAAGGTACATCTTAGCTGGTGGGTCCCCACTAAATTTTTTATCTATTGTTTTTATATTTTGATCATGTATGTAACTTTCGGTCTAATATAATATATCCTCATAGTCTAATCAGTAGCCTAATTAATAAAGTTTGCCCATATTAACCTAATTTCGTAACTCCTCTATCTCGCTCTAGCTTTGCCACTGATCAATAAAATGTAAGTAGCTTAACAATAGCCCACTACCTAATAAAAAACTTTTAAATTCCTCGGTCTATTTTTAATTAGTTGTTTAAGAAAGCTATTAGCTCATAGATAGGTAGAAATAAATAAAAAGTAGTACCACATCCAAAATTTTGCTTCTATAGACAAAATACAAAAGGTCGAATTTGTTGAGCCACGGTTTATTAGGAAATCACACCACATATATATACATGTTTATTCTCTTATGGAATTACCGATTTACAATGACTAGACTCTGACCGTGACCTTTGAATTAAGGGGCCTAGTTGCATGATTTTTTTGGCTATGAATTATAAGCTGAATACATGTAAACGGGTAATATTTTTATACTAATATTCTTAGTTGTCTAAAGGCCAGATCTAATGTAGGTTGGCTAGCAATATGAAAATATTTTTAAGAACTTCTGATGAAATGGAATACATGAGCTCTACATGATATCTCACTGAACAAATACTTCCTTGTTTCAGAAGACTCCACTCCCAGTCTTTCAACTTTCTTTGAAAAAGAATTCATTTCTACCTTATTACATTTATCTATCATCATCGGTTCGTAAATCAAAAAATTAATTATATTCCTTTAATACTCCTTACCAGTACCCTAAAGTACCATTTTATAATATTATAATATCTTTTACTTTAACCACTAACATATGATCTTTGAAGGAGGGAGTGGTGTTTTATTGAGATAAAGATGGTTAGGGAGGGAATGAAGTAAGGTTTTAGGGGAATATGTATAGTTGTATATTATAAGGGGAAGAGGAAGGCCGGCGCCAGGCGGTGTAAAGATTTCAATTAATTATTAAAAAAATATAAGGGGAGTAAGAAGAACACTGGTTCCATCAATAATTAATGGACATCTAATGACTAAATTAAAATGCGACTGAAATTCACAAATTTTAAAATGAAGTGATAATTCTTTTAATTATTACTGTAATTAATACACTAGCAGAACAATATAAAAAATATGTAGCCAGTAGCCTCCGTGGGGAAGAATGCATGCACACACACCCCACTCTCCAAGATGATAATATTCATGCATGCATGGGTCCGATCCATGCCAGATCTGCAGAGAGTTGAAAACCGCCGCCAACATGTCCCATGCATGTGGTCATGCACGGATCGAACAAGGAATATGCCACTCATGCGCGCGTCTATATCATCTTGATCACATATATAATCTAGATTCTACATGCAAGGTCAACGTACATGTCAATCTCGCTCAATATATCGATCGATGGATCGCTCCAGCTGCTACGACGACAAGTACTAGCTTAGCCATGAAAGTATAGCAGGATTATTCCCAGCTTTGCAACGACAATCATGCATGATAAGAACATATTCCTTCTTCATGTAGCTAGGGAAATGAGGAGAGAAATTATGGACTATATATGGAGCTAGCAGAAAGTAGCCTAACCTCAAGCTAGGCTGATTCTACTACTACAAAAATAATCTTTAGTAAAAAACCTACAGTGATAGATAAATAAAGTGTTTCTTTAATAAACCTTTAATGATATTCAGTTGATAGCTGTTACTAAATACATCTCTTTATTGATGGGCTTTATGAATGCCTATCAGTAACAGGGACGACATCATTAGTGATATGTTTCTTCTAGCTAGTCCTATCAATAAAGATATGTAGCATTAAAAACGGGTCTGAAGACGTCTATCATTAATAATGCACCTCATTATACCAAACTATATATATGCCAACTATTAGTAACATACATATAAGACATTTGTCACTAAAAAACTAATAAAACCTTAAGAATATATTCCAACTATCAGTAACAGACATACAACATCTTATAGGCTCGTCAATACTAGTCATGATCTAGTCATGATAAGAACATATTCCTTTAGGGAAAGGAGAAGAGACGAAGGAGCTAGCTATGTCCGTCCCTTCTATCCAGCAGATAGAGGCTATAAATAGGTTGCCGTTGGCAGTCATATTCTGCAACTGCCAGCTTCAGCCTTCAGCCTAGCTAGCTCGTGCAAATTAACATCCATATGATCTGTAATTGTTCCAGTGGTAGCTAACTAGTGCATGCCGTGATGAGAAGATGTATGTGAGATTAAAGGATGAGAGGAAGAAGAATTAGAGATAGATGCCTTACATGGTGTTGAGAGCAGGTCCTGGTAGCCAAGGATGACTTGCCTGTGTATATGTGCATGCGTGATCGATAGATCGATCTAGCTGCTGCAGGCTCACACACATATATATATATGTACAGGCAGTCTCCTTGGCTAGCCCGGCTTCCTCTTATCTTCCATGCCAGGCGTCAGTCTCTCTCTAGATATATATGCAAGCTAGCTAGCTAGCTAATTTCATCTTAACTGATATCATATGCATCAAACTGACATAATTATTATTGCACTGTCATCGAGTTTCAGTTTGATCTTGATTATTGGCTAGCTTGTTCCTTGCCGTATTCAGTCTGAGTCGATCATGCAGAGGTTTTGCTTTCCTGATGTTCTTTAGTATTCTTAAAAGTAAAGATCTTCAGTTTTGTTTCTTGAAATTAATTAAAGATCTTCACCGTCTGCTAGCTCCGAGCTAATTAAGGAAGCTAGTAGATTAATAAACTGAATTCTAACTATGTTCTGGGGTGTGTTTTCAGCTCTGTGTTTTCAATTCCTACAATTTAATTTCTGCATGATATGCATGCTGTGTTATTTTAAAATTTTAATTCTTGTGTGTCATAGAGAATTTAGAATTTGAATTTTGATTAAGTTACCACAATTGACAGTACTACCTCCGTTCTCAATTATATACTTGCATATATAATCTCCTAACTAATTAAGGTAAACTCATCGGAAACTGAGGACGATGAAAGTCTGAAGAGAAATTTTACAGTCCTTGAGGAGGTACCAGGAGGTATCATATTTTTCAGTATTAATTTTGGTACCTGCTCAAGTCTGAAACTTTCATGTCCCTCATCTGGCTACCTAGAAGCCTAGAACTACTCTCACACCCTCAAGACCTTTATGAAATTGGCCGTCTGTTACTAGAGGATCGATCAAACTTGAAGTACTGATTAGACTAGAAAATTTTTACGGTTCTTAAGAAGGTATCAAGAGTTACTGTAATTTTTAGTATTAATTTTAGTATCTATCGGTATCTCAGGTACTAAGAGACACTAAAATTAACACTAAAATTATGGTACCTTCTCAAGGACTGTAAAATCAGTCTTAGACTACATATATAGATAGCCGCCTCTACGTATTTGAGGCTCCGATACAACATACAAAATAAGACTTGCAATCAAAAAAAATTTACAACCCAAGTATTTTTATGAGAATTTTTACAGTTCTTGAGAAGGTACCAGGAGGTACCACAATTTTCAGTGTTAATTTTGGTACCTCCTGGTATCTCCTCAAGAACTGTAAAATCACTCTATTTTTATTTAGTTATATAACTTGAATGAGTGATTTTACAGTCTTTGAGGAGACAGTACAAGAGGTACCATAATTTTTAGTGTTAATTTTGGTACTCCAGTAGGTATCAAGATTAACACAAAAAATTATAGTACCTCCTCAAAGACCGTAAAATTTTCTAACTTGAATATACATTATTCTTAGTACCAATGAATATATCAAATATTAATATGATCAGGAGAGACGAGTAGGCATCCACGCAACACGAAGGATGATAATCACTAATTCACTTTTAAGGATTCACCAATAAGTAATTACATTTATATATTGGTATTTAGACAACACGAAGGATGAATAATCACTAATTCACTTTTAACTATTTACTAATATGTAATTACATTTATATATTTTATATTTAGATTTTGATTGATTTTTCTTTTGTTATCGGATTAAATATATGCTTAAGTTAATTAGAATATGGCCCTGATTTTTTAGGCCTTGTGTGAGTGCCCACCTTGCCTTTGCTAATAAACACCCCTACATATATATGAATAGAGAAATTTTACGGTCCTTGAGTAGGTAAGAGGTATCACAATTTTAGTGTTAATTTTAGTACCTCTTAGTATCTGAGACACCGATAAGTACCAAAATTAACACTAAAATTGTGATACCTTCTTGATACCTCCTCAAGGACAGTAAAATCACTCATATGAATAACATGCAGATCCATGGAGTAGTGATCACTAGTGAGAATGAAGGCATGCCCTTAGCTTTGTTAGACTTTTTAGGGTTTGATGCTAATTTCCTTCAACTCAAATCCCTTTCTTGTTGTACTCCATACACAACTTATGTCTTAATCCTGCTGTAATTTATTAATATCTGGCAATTCTTTTTCCTGAAAATTAAATGCACGCCTGTAATTAAGAAGGCGATCGATCGTATCCCAACCCAACAGCGAGAACTATATGTCTCACGGTCTATATGATATATATATATACATACATACATATATATACATATATACATATATACATATATACATATATATACATATATATACATATACATACATACATACATATACATACATACATACATATACATACATACATACATACATACATATACATACATATACATACATACATACATACATACATACATACATACATACATACATATATATATATATACATATACACACACACACGTAGAATTAATCTATTTGGTTACATGTACATTCACGAACAGTTCCCATGTTCTGAATAAATATGGCCAATTTCTGGTTTTGCTACTATGAAGTGCATGATATAATATAAACTCTGTTAGATGAGCTTAATTGGAGACGTGCAAAAGCTTCAATTGTTTACGGCATCATCAATGACTAAAATTCGACTTATAACATACTGATATATCATATACAGATACCCAATATATAACCGTACAATATACACTGATAGTCACTGACTACTTAATAGATTCAGAAAACTCCAAGAACATGCATATTAGCATAAAATAAGGTATAGTCAATCTCATAAGTTGATTAATTAATTGGCATCATAATTTGTCAACTTCAATTCGCCTGAACACTACGAATAGCAAATCAGAAAGCAACAATCCAACTTATTACCTATTTCGTTGAGTTACGTTGTCGATCAGGCGAGATAGCTTTTATCATGGCTTTCATCAGAATCAGATCTGTATCCCTTTCCGAGGGTCAATTTGTTCTCGTTTCGTCGTCACAAAATCCAAGGAAATCTTTATTTCCTACATATACGCAATGTAAAGTTCTATGCACGTATGTATATATTGCCATCAGAAAAAAATTAATATGGTTTTCTCATCGTATTTTGACATCTCTATTTGTGTCGCCAGCAAAGCCATATAACCAAATAGTTTGAGAATTCAAAACGAATGAATAATATATGTGCTACCCACTCATGTTTAATGAAACTGTTACCGAACCAGTTACCGTTATTATTAGTCCGGTTCGAGAATTTCTGTAAGCCGGTTGTATTAAACCGTTGAAATGGTCAAAAACTGCAGTAACGGGTCACCACCGTTTTGTAACGATAAGATATTCTGAAGAGGCCCTACATACACCAAAGGATTGGACCCTGTTCTCTACAAGGTCTAATATAAATAGATGCTGAATGGATGAACAAGACCATGCAAGCTAGATGAAGCAAAGTAGAAAAGCATCCTTACATGAATGGCGATAAGGAGCTCACCAGCTAGCTAGCGTGAGTGGCTCCTATTGCTCATGCTAGGTTTTATCAATTGCATCTCTAATATCTAATTGTGGTTTATGCTGAAGGCAGACTACTTCAGACAGGAGAGTAAGACAGGTCAGACCTGAATGATCTCCTTCAAGGTGCTGCATAGCACTATATGGCATTGTTAGGATTTGCGGATATTCAGTTTAACTTGCACATGACATACATGATATCTTGTTTGACAAGATAATTCATTGCATAAAATGCTTTGACTTGATTCTGTACTTTAGTAGTCAAATAGTAGGAATAATGTATTACACACGCGCGTAGGTGCGGCTCCACAGTGTTGCATGTGTTATCATAGAACAATAATGTATTACTGGTTAGCCTAAGTATCTTCTCTAATATAATTTAGTATCGATAATAATAGTTTAGGCTATCTGGTAATCTCAGTAGTCTACTAAAAGTCATGAGTGTTAATTGATAAGTTTTCTGATGATATTATTGATCTGAAATTATGGATCTAGCCCTGATCTAATACACATATGTGTACTAGCTAGCACGTTCAAATAAACTATGCATGTACTAGCAAGTTAAGTGTTGTAGTCCACTTTCAAAGAACAACAACAATGACCATATCTCGGTTTTAAAGAATATTCACCATATCATCAATAGCTGAAAGCCTGAAAGTATTGTCAGCTAAAGTTAAATCAGTGTGATATATATACATTTCTTTTACAAAATAAAAAAGAAACTATAGTTGACTTTGTTTCTCAGTACAGGACTGATTGCATCATTGCATGCCAACATGGAGGGCTGCAACTGTGGAGCATATTCCAAGTAAATTAGCCTTGTTTTTTCGAGCTGCGTTTGGAATTTAGCATCGGTTCATAGGAAGCTTGTTTGAGTGAACAGATGATGGGCCGCTTCAGAGTTGGCCTATGAACTGTGCTGCTAGGCTTCAGGCTCGTCAGAGGTGAAGACGCCGGTAAGCGGCCCATATAAAATGGTTCCTCGCGCGTTTAATTCGCTCATGCAATTAGCGGTTGATGTAATTATCGAGCTATTTATTTGGTTATAACTTACAATCTAATCATTTATCCAGCCTTATCTTGCAATAAAGGAAAACTAAAATAGGCTGGTTGATGTAATTATCGAGCTCTTTATTTGGTTAGATGAAGGGCAAGCCTTCGACCTGATGGTTATTGGTTAACTAGCAAAAAAAAAATAAACTGAAAATTTAATCAAACCAAACGGAGCTTTTAAGCCTTTTTTAAATTCTATTTTTATTTTAATAAAATTCAGTTTTATTTTAAGAAAAATGAAAAAACGAAGAAATTTAAATTTCTAGTTTTTCATATTTTTATAAGTTGATATATTAAATTGTGATGTATTTTTAATTTTATTTAGTTTATCAAATGATGATTTAAAAGAGTTTTCATATTATATTTTAGTTAAAAAACAGAATTACTTTGGTTTTTTCATCTAGCCCAATGTTTAGTTTTTATTTTCTAAAAATAGAATTTGTTAGAAACCGAAAAACCGATTGCTGCCTACCCTATGGTTAACAGCCTATTTGTTGTTTTTTGCTCTAACTAACTGACCTACTGCAGCTGATTTGTTGTTTTTTTTGTTTCTTATAAATCCTAGATATTATCATAATCGTTCTCTTCTCTTCTTCCCTGATAAAACATTGGATTTTATTTTTGTGCAAGGAGGGCGATGAGTTTCCAGAGAGTTCCTCCCGACGATCTGCATCTTTTCTTCTGATCTTCTCAGGATTTTCTCGATTCTAACTATGATTTGCAATATAGAAGTATAGAACTGCTCTTCTTGTCAAAGATCTCAACTTTTCAAGGTTAAACCTACTGATATCTTCAGTTCATGGATCCAACAGTTAGCTCAGCCAGCCATGTTTGTGAGGGCCCTTTTTCTGGATCCTAGAAATTAGCCAAGCTTACTCCGGGTCGTCTTCCGATTCTTCTTGTTCGTGTGTTCTTCACTTCATGTGTTGATAAACTCCTTTTCCTGTGATTGCCCGATGTTCTGCCGTGACCACCAGCAGTGTGTCTGTATTCTTGAAATTCAGGGGGGAAATCTCTGGATTGCAATGTGCGAAGGTCTGAATTCGTAGAAAAATGTCAAATTGATGCCTAGTCTGATAATTTTCTTGTAAAATTGCAGGGTATTCTCAATCTCGGCCATATCCATACCCACCTCCATCTGGTGTGTACCCTCCTCCTCCAGGTTATCCCTCCCATGGTGTGTACCCTTCACCACAGGGGCCTTACACCCCACCTCAGCAGCCTCCACCAGGGTACCAGGGCTACTTCAATCAGCGACAGCAACCTTACTACCCGTCTCCGCCGCCGTGGCCATATG
Source organism: Zizania latifolia (assembly GCA_000418225.1). Lineage (NCBI taxonomy): Eukaryota > Viridiplantae > Streptophyta > Magnoliopsida > Poales > Poaceae > Zizania > Zizania latifolia. Next base: position 59,834 of record KE370974.1, read on the forward strand.
AGAGGCATGACCACTGCCACCAACACTGTGGTAATGAGGACTCTGGAGCTGGATTCCTCCAAGGATGGTAAGATAATTTTGGGTGTGTGCACTGTGTTGTACTAACTACTAGTAGTTAAGTAAAATCGTATACTTTTCTTAGGTTAACTGGTTAAGGTAGGGTTATATTTTTGTTCATAGTTGCGTGTACTTCTAAATGGTAAGATGTTTTGCCTGTTCATTCTAGATGATCTTGCTTGGAGTAGTAGATGCATTTCTAGATCTAGGTGGGTATTCTTCTAGATGTCCCGATTCCATGAATGGAAGATGAGTGCTCCAAAAAGTAATGTAGTAGATGCTAATGCTTATCCTTTAGTTTGCTCTTGCAATTTTTCCCCAGTTGGACATATAGCCTGTGAGGATTTGATCTCAAGTTAACTTTAGTATGCTAGGCAGAGGATCATGTTCCCAACAGTTTTGCCATGTGATATACTCCACTATAAAATGTTGTATATGCATAGTAAACACAACTTTTATATGTCAATAGCAAGTGTTTCCATTATTTGTTGAGTTTAAGAAGCGATAAAATGTAAAGCATCTTAAAGCTGCCACAGATACAAAAATGTCACCTTTACATGTTGTACGATGTTCTTGGTTATAACTTGACAAGATCCATTTTTTAAGAAATGTATTTGGTTGGGGCCTTTTGCGCTGTAAGCCGATTACGCTGTTAACTTTTTTTGTTTTGTCTAGGCTGTAATCGGTTACGACGCAATTAGATACCAGGCCTTGAATATGCTGATTATGCTGCATTCTGGGTGGTAGCAGATCCCATCTTCTCTTCTCGTGACTCCTCGCAGCTCGCCTTCACAAGAAGTGATGCTGAGATAGTCGATATCAGTGAGCTCAACCAAGCAAAACAAGTAATCACATGTTACACCATAAATACTCCTGTAATTCCATTACTGTTAACGTTGCCATTTATCAAACCAAACACATCTTAATTGTAGAGTCATTCAGCTAAACTATTGTCAGAAGTTTCAGTATATGTTGATGCAGAGACTCTGAGAGTAAATTCTGAATTTGACTAATCATCCTGGTTTTGAATACATACTCTGGTACTGCGCTAGTACTGAAAGCTAGTAAGAGGACTACAGTTTGTGGAAATAGATTTGCAACATACTGGAAAATTGAAGCTTGCAGTGCCAGAGTAAGGTTCTGAAATACTCTGAGAAGTAAGAAGAATACATTTTCTTTTCGAGAATTAATATGAACATTGTAAATCAGACGTGATAGTCCTGTTCAGCACTTTAATCACACTTTTATGAAGCTGTCGTCCTCGTTTTTTGGTACCCTCATGATCTTAGGTCCTAATGCATAACTTGCTGATCTTTTCTCTGTATTATCTGCATTTTGGCCGCTCTTTGCTGCTGCTGCCTGCTGGAGGAGTGTTGCTTCTAAGGAGAATAAATGTCATCAGAAGATATTGTTTCTAGCATTGTGCAACCTCTATATATTGATTATTTGTTCCATGGATCTGCAACTTAATTTTAGTGCTTCATCCTGAACAACAACCGTATGTCCTGTTTGTGCCTATGCTGATGTTATCTCAGGAAATGGAATAAATAAAATGGTTGGTGTTTGATGATTCTGGCCGGCTTCTAGGTCTTCTGTCTGGAGGACAAGTTCTGTTGCTACTACTACATTAGAGAGCATACGAGATGCTTTACCATATTTTGGTTGCGTTTCCATCAGTGCTTACATGTAAATATATAAAAAAAACACTAGGCCATGCTACTGTACTTTGTAATTCAGAGATTATAACATTATGGTTCAAATAAGAGCTAACTGTTGCATCACTCAAGTTGGTTTCGTGGTGTAGTTGGTTATCACGTCAGTCTAACACACTGAAGGTCTCCGGTTCGAACCCGGGCGAAGCCATTCTCCATTTTTTTATTTTTGCTGCTACAGAACATTGTATATATGATTCTGATCTGACCATACTGATAGACTGAAATATGTTTCTGCAGTTTTCTATTTGAAAAAATTATTGAGGCTCCCTAGTACTGTACTAGTGTGTACTTTCTGCTACTACTACAGCATTAGTTGCAAGCGCCTGCCTCCAGCTCTGCCCTTGCCACCACTATACTTGCTTCTAATACTGAACTCTTGTTAGATCTCACTAATGCCCTTGCAATGAATATAAAGCATTTGTCTCCTTCAGAAATCCTGATTCTTACAGTGTACAAGCTCATTACCAGCTCACACTATGCTACTTCAACATTGCTTCTCTTCCCCTTACTTTATTTCCTGATTTCAGGTGAAGAACATTCAATTGGAGACCGCATCACATAACTCTAGACGCTTCTTGCAATTAGCCATCACTTTATTTCCTGACAAATCAAGAAGAAGCCGAGTTAGTTTTCTGATCTCTGTCGTAAATACAGTACTGTTCAAGGACCAGTCTAGAACTCTAGCTTGCACGCACAACAATGACAAGGACCCCCCCGGGGACCGGATCCAGACGCCATGGCTCAGCCTAGGCCTGTCTGTTTGATCTTTGATGAATGTCTCTGCTGCCAGAATTTAAATCAGCATCCGTAGGAGTACGTAACACTTACAATATATGCACATTGTTCATACCTGACAAGAGAAAAAAATCATTAAAAAAGTTAACAGTAAAGACAATTTACAGTGTGCTCTTTTTCGTGTATGTTAGTACGTATCCTTGTGGCAGAAGCAGAACGCCCGAGTCCTGACGAACACTGAAGCTGAAGAACCGTTTTGCTTATCAGTGGCAATTCGTCTCGGTTGCCACTTGTCACTGTTGTTCTTCTCAGCGATGACGAGAGCCAGCGCTGTTCAGGACGAGGCGCTGTTGCTTGTTTGGATCATACGGGGGATAGAATATGCACACAACTTGACAATCTCACAGACTCTTCATGCAACATGGTTTCGTGGTGTAGTTGGTTATCACGTCAGTCTAACACACTGAAGGTCTCCGGTTCGAACCCGGGCGAAGCCATTCTCCCTTTTTAAAATTTTTTTGTCATTATGCTCCCCCAGATCTGGTTACCCATGAATTGGATATCAATTTGGTAAAATTTTTTTGGAATCCTCATATATTTTACTATTTTGGTTATGGTTATTATTTTAGATACAACTAGTATTGTACCCGTGCTACGCACCGGTGAAAATCAAAAAATAATTATATTATTAATCAGGAGTTGGATTCTTTATAACTTTAATTTAGTAGTTAGAAAGATTGTAGCAACATCAAAAAATAATTATAATTGCAAATCAAACTGCCATATTCTCAAATAATCAAATAAAAGCACAAGAAAAATATTTACTTGCAGTACAAGCCATCAGGCTGCATGATTTAGCGTTTGCAGTCTGCACGGGCGGTAACCTTGCGCTGGACAGGGAGCAGCGCGAGGGAGGGAGAGGTAACGACGCCGGTGATACGACATGAGGGATCGGGATGAGATCAATCCGTTAGAAAATCATAAACTTTAGCTCAATTCTTAGCCTATTCATGATTACCCTTTATGTGGAATAAAACATTAAACTAACCGGAATAAATAAACCATGAGAAAAGTGTAGTTGTTCTTCTCTGTCTGTTTGGTGTAGATCTCCTAGTAATTGGTAGATGGTATCAACCCTCTGGATGCCATCTATATTGTCCTTGGACAACCATTCGAAGTTCCTCCAGCGAAACTAATGATCGAGATAGTTTTGGGAGTAGGACTACCGAGTAGGAAGAATGGGTGTGTTCTGCTTGGGTCAGGTCTCCCCTTTTATAGAGTACGTTGTGGAAATCGGGAACTCATCCATATAGAAAGAAAGCACATTCCGATCATGGCGCTCATATTAGATGGAAAGAGATCAAACCGAAAAAGAAATATCTCAATATGAAGAAAGTCATTAGAGGAAAATATATCAGCTCACTAAGGAAAGTTCTTTATATGGAAGGTCTTTAATCGAAAAGATATCCATTCACTAAGGAAAATCATTTAAATGAAAGGTTATTATACAGAAAGATATCCATCCACTAAGGAAAATTATTTAAATGGAAGTTTATTATATAGAAAGATATCCATCCACTAAGAAAGTACTTTAAATATAAAGTTATTATACAAAAAGATATACATCTTATAAAATGAATGATCTAGATAATTTGGAAAGTCTTGACTGGTCATTATAGAAATATGTGGGAGGAAGGAGATCGATCTAATCTCCTATAATTTTGCTGAGACGATGAAAGGAATGGCTAAGATTTAATATTTTTATTTTTAATAGAGTCAAGATAAAGATAAAGGACTGAGATTTTTTAGATGATAGATGATTAAAGATGAAGGGCTGAGATTTACCAGAGGGGTGATGTGTCCACCCTCTCAACTCGTCAATTATAGAGTAGGGTAGATATTCGTTCAAAGTAGCAAATATTTTATATATGACTACTGACTACACATATATTATGATCGTCTGATATGTGTTCATCTAGTCCCTTGAATTTCTGTCCGGATCCAGACTGATGACTCCAGAGGCTGCAACGACCGGCATGGGCACCGATCTCTGTTCACTGAAGTCATAGCTAATCAGAGCAGAAGCCATGCTAGTTTTGCCATCCTCTTTGCTGTTCAAGGACCAGTCTAGCTAGCTTGCACACACAGCATCGACGAGCAAGGGCCCCCGGGGGCCGGAGCTAGATGCCAGAGCTCCATCAGCGTCTCAGCCTAGATTTGTTTGTCTGATCAAAGTTGGCAGAAGAAAACACATCAGCATGCATGCATAGTATTTCCCCAGAGAAACGCAGTGATGTGCAAATGCTATCGATATTTCATCAGAATTCAGAATTCAGAAGGTTAATAGTAGAGTCCATGATGATGCTCACTGCTCAGTATGCTGCATGTATGCTTCGTCTTGTATTGGGCATACCTTAGCTGCGTAGCAGAAACGCAGAATGGCGCCTGACAAAAACACTCAAGTCTGAATCCTGACGAAACTGTTTTGCGATCTGAGACGATAGATGCTGTCATCGCTGTCTTCTTTCTTGCAGCAACGAGGAGGGTGACAATGTGATCGAGATGCTGTACTACGCTGCTGCGTGGATTGCTGGCCCTGCAGCCAAGATTTGGTGTCAGTTGGAGGCCGCTGTGTACGCGTCTTTATACCGGCAGTTTCTGAAACTCGGTGATCTCACATGAGAAACAATGATCTTAATTAATTAGCTAGTTCATCTAGAAAAAAAGCTACATCTTTGCTCATCTTGTTGTAACAATCTAACGCGTATGCCCACCCAGAACCAGATTAATTAGCATGCGGTGCATGAATCCGAGGTGAAAGGATTCCTCTGAAACTCTGTGATGCTTGTACGCGATCGGACGGTTCATGTCTACCGATATTTGGATCGCAACCATCACGTGATCACGGAGTACTTTTTGAAGGTGGACTTCAACTCTGCAAAGCTGCATGTGACGCTTTGACCCCACGAATGTCTGAACCACGAGAGGAGAGATACAGTAAATATCCAATTATATTACCAACTACTGAAACAAGAAATTCACGTGGACAGTGAACCATCAGGAAAATATAAAAAACCAACAGAGAAATAAGAAATAGGAAAATCAATTTCCCTGTCGATGTGCCGATAGTCCATTTCTGTATTTCTGTCGGTAATTAAAACACCGTCAGAAAAATGGTGCCATCGATAGGAATGTTCTGTTTTCTAGTAGTGTACACACAGTCAAGAGATCGGTATATATAGCATATATAGGTCTTAAGACAAGAAATAACTCAGAGGAAGGTGTGGTGGAGGGGCAGCCGGAGAGGAGGCACGGTTAGAGATGTGATGAAGACAACAAATGATGACTTTAGAGCGACACAACCCACTAGATTAGTCGGCGATGACAGCCTAAGGGTGGTGGTGGTGAGTTGGGATGGCATGCTCCAGCACGGCGAGGGCGTCACACAGAGAGGCCAGGAGTAAGGGTGGTGCAGAATCCAGCAGACTTAGAGGACGATTTGCTGCTATTGCTTGCTTGATGATGCTAAACACGCACAAAGGAGGATGACAAAATGTTTGTCGGCTCTAAGTCATCTAATGTGATATCATGTTGAATTGTAGAAAAAAGACTAAAGAGATATTGTAAATATTCGATCATATTGCATAGAGCCACGTGACCGAGACATGGGAGTCAACATAAGGAAGGATTTGATCTGATATTAATCTAATCATATCCTAAAATATCTCTAAGTTTTATATATCTCCAACAAACACCGCTTGCTATATCCTATCGAACGGTAGGCTGTTCCTAGCATTTCAGAGACCTAGGCCGTTCGTCATGCGCCCTAAAAGAGACGGCCAGATTTCGCTGGCGACGATGCCGATCCACAAAGCGAGTTCATTGGCATGCAGAAGCTAAGCCTTGCATGCTAACTTTTACGTCCTAGCTTACAGTGCTGGCAGCTGAAGTCTCAAGCAGAACTGTAGCTAGCTTAGACGCATGTACAATGGCGGCAATCGATCGAGAGCCCGGCCAGCGCGCAGCCGGAGCTCGCATCGCATGCAGATGCCAGACCTCAGCGTACTCTAGGCTATAGCTAGAACTTTGTCATGCTTGATGATAGCAGTGCCACCAGAATTGATGGAATAAATCAGCATGTGCAGTACTATATGCTGTGTACAATTGCACATACATTATTGTTCATATCTGACAAAAAGGCAACGAGAGATCACAGGGATATAGATGACATTTTTCGGGCTTCATCAATATTCATCAATTTCCAGCGAGGCCGAGTGATCAGATCTCACAGCAATCTGAGACGAAGATGACGCGCAAGCATCTAGCAGCGCGTCGTACGATCAATCGAGAGTGCATGAGATGTGTATATTCATCATGATGATATCTGACGGATTGTACTCGCTGCTGCTAAGATTTTTAAGGGAGAAGCTTGGCAATGGCGATATTGTCCTCATCTTGTGCCGACAGGGGTGGAAACACTAGGGATAAGGGGGGCGCGTGCCCCCCTACCGTCCGGTCTAGTAAGTAGTAAGTTTATAGTCCAATATCATTATCTCATAATTATAGGTTGAACACAGAAGCAAAGTAACAATAGAAAACCATAGTCCCATAGCAGCAAGCAACATCATGCTCCAACATATCACCCCTTGCCCGTCGTCGGTGCACCGCTCCGCCCCCTCAGCCAGGTGCACTCCCTGTCGCTATATGCTGCCCCACGTGACCAGGCCCCACTCCGCGCCCCCTTGGCCCGGCGTCACCGGCCGCTCCACGCCCCCGTGGCCAGGCGCCGCCCCGCGCTAGCGCTCCCTGCGACTAGATGTCGCCAGGCACCGCCCTATCCCAAACCTCGATATACTCTCTAGTCTCATTAAGTCCTCTGCCCTCTGGTCTCAGCCCCCCTTAGTTTTAGGTATGGATCCGCTATTGTGTGCCGATATTTACTACTACAAAATATATATGTTATTAGTATCGATTGAAAATCTCCCTTTAGTCACGGTTTTTGAACTGATATTGTCCATCTAGGACTAAACGGGTGGCACATTAGTACCGATTATTCAACCGATACTAATATACCCATTTAGTACTAGGCCAGAAGTACAACCGGTACTAATGCATCTATCTTTAGCACTAGCTAGACATCTCAACCGTTACAAAACACAAATATTTTAATTTTCATTTAAACTGATCTTAGTTAACCAGGATAGTTTTTTGTTTTTTTGTTCGGGCGTTATTTTTTCTTTGAGTTTTTCGTTTCATTTAACTCACCAAACAAAGTATAGATGTTATGGTTTATATATGAACGGTAAGAATAATATGTACAATAGTTTGCTACATATACATAGAGTTCTAACCCTAAAACCTAAACTCCCTAAACTACTCGTCGCCGTCATTTGCAGCTGACATGCTCTAGTCATCGCCGCTGGCGTGAATGCTGTCGCCAACATCGACCATGTTAACGCTGCTACTGACGTTGACCGTGTCAACACTGCCGTTGAGCCCACCGTTTTCCATTTCTTCATCATCTTCCTCGTCGTCCAACGACATCTCAGCGGCCACGGGATCAATAATAGTAGATGGTAGCAATACTCACATCTGAATTGGAGTCTTATTCCACCAACGCCCTAGGCACCACCAAATCATCATCGTTCTAGATGACCCTAGTTGCCTCCGAATCCTCATCGTTGTGAATGACACGCGCAATGCAAGAATCTTTGGATGTTGAGGAAAGCATGACTCAATCTGCATAGAGAACAGAAACAAAATGAACAAATTTCAAGAAACAAAATAGACAGAGAGCGGATAACATACCAGAGCACAAGATAAATAAACTAAAGTGTGGTGGAGAAGGTAGCAAGAAACAACATTGATTTTTAGGTGCACTATGAAAGTATGAGAAAAAGATAGTAGGCTAAGTGCTAGAAGTGCATCTATAAATTATTAGTCGTGAGACCAACAAGGGCACATCAATATTCTAGAATCATTTAGCCAACAAGCACCAAATCAAAAGTGATCTGTAGTAAGGATGCTAACGTGAAAATTCTCCACGGTAGTCTCTGATTGAGATAAATTTTACCATCCCTGTCCTCACTCACGGGGGAGAAATCTCTCTCATCTCTGTAGGTCCCGTCCTTATATCAAAATAAAAAAACAAGTCTAGAGAAATTAGGATAGTTATGTTAGATAATATATTAGATTATACTCTAAGTTAAAGTGAATCAGTTGAGTGAAGTATTATATATTCAGAGCTCATGAGGAAATGGGATAGAGAATGGAGAACCATCTCCATCTCTGCCATACCCAACTGGTGACT
>KE370974.1:79815-98605 GCA_000418225.1 Zizania latifolia
AATGGATTAAAATCAATCTCGGGCTGGCCTCTCTGCTTCTAAAGCTGAACAACGACGTCTAGCACCGGGATTTTGTTAATTGTAATCTCTGATGTGATCTCTCCGATGCTTATTTATTTTGTTAATGTGCATATGCTCCAAGTGAAAAAGATAACATGAGAACATGCATGTATTTTCTCTCCATGTCCTCGTTATGCAGATCACATCGCTTTACGGGATGACCTGGAGGACAGCATCAGTTGGAGATGGACAGCTGATGGTAATTACAATGTAAAATCGGCGTATGTGGTCCAATTCACAGGCTGTTACAGATCCCTTATTCAACAGGAACTTTGGAATGCACGAGTTGAAGAAAAATGCAAATTTTTTGTTTAGACATTGATTAAAATCAAAGTTCTGACAGCGGATAATCTTTTGAGGAGGGGAACCCAACATGTCGGCTATGTCTCTCAACCTTTGAAACGTCCATCCATTTGGCCAATGAATGTGTCTTCACTAAGCAGGTTTGGTTGCAAATCCGACATTGTCACCAGCTCACCGGCATTGCTTGCTTTACCCCTGGCACCTCCCTTCAATCTTGGTGGTCTAATGCATCAAAGTCGCTTCAACCTGATCGGAGAAAGATCTTCAACGGGCTTCTAATTTACACATGGTGGAACATCTGGAATGATAGAAACAGACCATTTTTCAATCTTCATTCAGTGCAATTGATTCTATCGTTGAGGTCATTGTTCAAGATTTTGGATAATTTGCCTCCGCCTGTACTTTATAATTCAAATCTGCATTGCACGCTGTAGTTCTCTGTATCCCCCCTATCCCTCATTTCTTGTATGAATCCTAACATTTCTTTTTGGGATCTAGGTCCTCTCCTTCTAATTTAACGCAACATTCATTCACTCGCCTTCAAAAAAAAAACATCACCCGTGCGGATCCATCACACAGTGGTTTCATATCTTGTCCCACATGTTCATATTTTTGGTGCGTTAATTTACCTGTTCTTTCAGAAGCCATTTTCGCTGCTGCTATTTCCAGAGAAAAATATCACAATCAATCTCTAGCACCAGAAGCAGTAGCATCACTAGCTATTCTAGTACTGCTACATGCCATAGATTTCTCTCTTGTTGGCCTTTTGACAAGAAATAAATTCCATAAAGGTTTCATCTAGACTAACGCTACGTGGATGTAAGGTAACTCGACGACGGAGGACGCAAAAATAAATTGCTTAGGGGCTTCAAAGTCCTCCCATAATGATTTTGTCTGGATTGATGCTCTGTTATTGGATTATCTTAATCATTCACGTGACGCTAATCTAGATGAGTCCTTGTAGAAAAGGACTTTGAATTCCCTTTTGACCAGTCTTCTTTGCTCCTTGCAGTTAAGCTCATGCACTCATGTTCTACTTCTGATCTGAATGGGACAAAAACAACATGTCTGAAAGTCACACGTCATCGAGAAATCTGGCAATCTGCACGTATGATCGATCGATCGATGCATGAATCTAGTTATATAATTAGGCATTCCATTAGATCAATCAACCGACATATCACGATCGTAAATCAAGGAGATAAAAAGGAGCAAATTGTGTGAGAGATACCCCAGCTGGTTGCTGTAAGGAGTGGTCTCTTCTGAATACACAGAGCATGATTGCAGTGCACTGTCAGTTACTAACGCACATATCTTTGATCGATCTCAGATACAATAATGGTGGAAGCCATTGGTACAATGACAAGATAGGATCATATGTTGGGTGGGCCCAGTTTGTGGCACTAGTACTAGCTGTGTGTAGTACATGATGATCAGGATTCAGAAGTAACAATGTTTCCTAGGGCAGGCACAACAACGCTCAAGTGCTCAGCAAGGCACATGGTGGTTATTGGTAATCTCTGGATCTAGAGGAAACCTAACATGGGTAATCTCATCATTTCTAAGGACCACATATGCATGGTGCAAGAGTAAAACTGTTATAGCTTAGGCCCTCATGCATTTCTTCCTCCCTACATCAAATGTTCAATCCATGCATATATATATCATGTTTGTTGTCCATCTTTTGCAATGAAACCGAGTGTATTTAGCTAGATTGGTTAACAAGAAGATATAAAATATCTCATTTTTATTTCGCCTGATATGTTTGATTCAGATTCACGGTTAGAAAGCGGAAAGTTGAACCAAACAGGTATAAGATGAAACTAGATTTTTTAACCACATTAGTTTTTTGTCAGCAAAGTGAAAGTTGTTTATCCCCATACTTCACAATTTCACTGTTTACGTTGTTTGATCAATTCACCAGTTTATATGAACTTATTATATTCACTGTTAATTAAGATATAAAATTACTATTTCTGATTATTAAGTTTCATAAAATTACTTTATCATAGATTTACAGTTACTTCAACCAAATAACTTTCAGCATTTTTAGAGTTCACAGCTTACAATATCTTTTTTAAAATCTCCGACCAACCAAGCTTACCCTTAATATTCAGATTTTGACAGTAGATAGATACTGTTCAGAAAGGATGTTGCTGAAGTACAGTTTAGCCGATTGGCTGGTGTAACCAACTTGTTGGTTGGTGAGGTCGCTTTTGCGGACAAGCTCATTCAATGGCGGCAAGAACCACTCCCGATTGGTGGATTGGAAATTCAGAATAATGCGATGTGTCTATGTCTAGGCATTTAGGAAGAACTGAGCTGTTTCCATGGTATAAAACAAATCTCAAGAGGTATCATGGGCTACTTAATGTGCAGGGTCCACTGACTAAAATCATACACAGTTTTGAAAGATCATCACAAATTTACAGTTCTTTGTTTTTGAGATGAGAATTAGACTTACTCGGATATGTATTTTTTCTCGAGTGATTTTGAGGTAGTAAAAAGTACCAAAATTAACATAAAAATTATGGTGTCTTTTTGAGGGTTGTAAAATTTCCCTTCTTTTTTTTTCTACTGAATTTTGAGTGAGAAATAGAAATGTCTGGGAAATTTACATACAATCGACAATGTAACCTGCTAAAATTGTTGTCAAAAATGAAGAAATCTTTTTTTGAAGAAAGTATGTACACTACAGTTCATCATGCATATTGGCCATATAAATCCAACTAGTCAAAGAAGAGCTGAAGAACATAAAGTCAATCAACAGGTTGTTCATGACCTGCTCTCAGTGTTCTGCCCATACTAATGCAGGAGGGCAAGGGAACAGGCTAAGCATCCATTAAACCCCATTGCCCATTGTTCTTGAAATTTCTAGCTGCAAACAGTACAATGACTCTCACTGTAACACTGTAAAAATCTGCATAACCTGAACCTGAAACCATCACAGTGCTCTTTTTTTAAAACAAACAAACAAACACCAGAGTTCTGAACAGTAGAAATAGCTCTGTTTTATATTAACAAATAATCTCCTGAAGTAGAGTACAGTGGCGGCGACAGTGCAGCCGTTGAGGAAATCTTCATGGGCAAACGCCAAAATAAGGAGCTACAAATATTACAGGTCTCTGAAAAGTGTAGCAAACTCTGCTTGCTGTTCTTCCCTCCAAAATCCTCATGCAATCTAGACTGCCTCCAGACAAGGGGATGGACTAAATCCAACATCTCAAACTTCTCTGGTGCTCCTACTAATCTTGCAGCATTATTTCCTCCTGTTCAGAGTTCAAAAGGTATTATTAGAAGAAGCAATCAGGAGAGAAAAAATGACAGTAGTAAACTCAGGTTTCAGACTTCATATTCAGACAAGGCAGATGCTGCTTTATTAAGAGGACTCCCAATTAATGAACTTTGCTTGCAATACCTATTGTCAATGTGGGGTCCTTTTCTTGCTTTCTCTGTCACTCTTCCCCTACTGGAAAGAGCACATGTTGTCGAACACCAATTGATTGATCATCTCCTGCCTTGGCTCCCCCACTTCTTGCATCAGGTAACTGCCATTGTCCTGAAAGGGATGCACAAAGAGTGACCTCAGGTGGGTGAAATTGTTGGATTTACTTGAGACCATGCTAATTTGGGGCTCTGTGTGATTTAGCCAAAGAAAGAACATATGCCAACCTGAGAGAAAGATATGGCTCCCTGGCTTTGCGTTGAGTAGGATGTGGTTGAGGTGGTGTCCATGATGGCTTGAGATGGAGCAGGGCTGGATTGGTTCAAAACTGGAGCAGCCATGGCAAGGGCTTCTTGGAACATCCCTCCAATCTTCTGAAAAAAATCAAGACAATTTTAAGCATCTTTAGATCAAGCTACAGATGTATGCATAGTTAGTTTATATGATTTTAGTTGTCCCATACTTGGTCATGGAGGCCATCACTGTCCAATCCAAAGCCATACAACACTGGGCTCATGGAAGCAATCCTCATGGAAAGGAACTGCACCATATAGAAAAAAAATCAAAGAATTTGTTAATCCTCTCCAAAGTTTCAAAATTAAACATCACTTATTTTTTGGGGGGTGGGTGTACCTCAACTTGGTTCTGCAAGGACTGTACATAATTGATGATCTCATCCAGAACAAGGGCCTTTCCAGTAACCTGCACAAAAGCACAGTTGGTTCCTCTCAAAGTTAGAGTCATGCATATGCATTAGCAAGATGTTATATAGTACAATAATCCAAGCATTGTTCTCAAACAAAATGAGAGGAACAAAATACTAGAGCATGCAGTAATTAACCAACATGTTTTTTTTACCTTGTCACAACCAGGGACCAGTGCTTGCAGCATCCTCATCCTCTCACTGATCCTCTCCCTCCTTACCTGGAGAGAAATGCCACCAAGAATCAGTGGTCAGGAGAAAACAGGCAGAAGAAATTGGATGCCAAACCACAAATGCACAGGCAGCAGAGGCTAGAACCAAAACCAAAACCAAAACCAAAATCAAAGTGATGTGTTGGAGTAGTACCCTCTCTGCAAGGCTGTGGCTATCTGTTGCCTGCCCCCTCCTTGCCCTTACATGGATGTACCCCTTGAGAGCCTCCTCTTCAGTGCTGCTCTTCTCCTCCACCTCTTTGCTGGGCCTCTTTCCTTTCCTGCTCTTGCCATCCTTGCAGTCCTGCTTGCCAAATCAATGGAATTAATACACACCAGAGGAAACAATGCTCTCTTGCAGAGATGCAAACAAGAATGCCAATGCTGGCTGTTGCCAGTTGCTAGCTACCTTGGAGTGTGCAGAGCTAAGAGTGGCACTGTCTCCTGCTGCCTTCCTCTTCCTGTCCTCAGATGGGCTGCCTAGTGGAGAGGTGTCAAGAACTGCAGAGACTGAGCTCTCCAATGAGGCGTCCTCCACAACGGCTGCTGCTGCTGCTGCTTCATTTGCGTCGGCAGTCGGTGCTTGGGCGCCATGGCTCTGGTTGTAGAGGAAGAGGCTCGAGATGTCTGCAGTCGCCTTGAGGAGGAGAGAGTGACGTGGTGAGAAGTCTGCCATTGTTTTGCTCTGCTGAAGCTGAACTCTCTGTGGCTGAAACTTTTTTGCTGTGGTCGATTGCAAGTTTGGCTCCTTGGTGCTTGCTGCTCATGTTGGCTTATATAAAAGCTGAGAATGCCAGGAAAGAGAAGAGCCAGAGAGAGAGAGAGAGAGAGATGATAAGACCAAATCATCAATCTCCATTAATGGATAAGTTGGCAGTATCAAGAGAGGGCCCTTGTGTCGAGCTCTTGCTTGAAAATTGCAGCTTCTGCAATAATATTTTTTTACAAAAAAAAGCAAATGTTCACTTGAATAGTTAGTAGAGAAAATACTACCATGTCTGCATGGCCAGAACTAATAAACACTACAAAACACACGGCAAACTGCTGAGATATGCAACACCAAACACAGAATGCAGCAAAGTCTCTCTTTGCCACCAACTGAACAGGATGAACGCAACGGTAACTAGTTGTGATGCATATACAGTATCACCCGGTGATAAATATTTAGGGTACGGTGGACAGAGTTCAAAGGACGAAGCTAGCGAAAAGTAGAGGAGTGTATAATATAAGTATTGTGAACTCATTTCTTAGCCCTAATTCAACTGTTAAATCATTATCGGGTTAAACTAGAGCCAAACTAAACATTACTAAACTCCTATTTTTAAGAAAATCCATAAAGTGGTAGGGTTACTTTTCTCTAGTTCCACAACTTCGAATTAATTTTAGATTTAGAGTTTAGATTAGCTCTACCAAACAGACTGTTACCCTTACAAACACTGCAATGTAACAGTAGAAAACCTCTAGCTAGGGGTTGCAATAACTGAACACTGAAGACCAGGGGGCAAAAAAATTGCACTGTGGGGGAGAGGAGCACCAGGCGAGTACCAGTGGTGAAAAAATGGCGCTGCTACAGCACATTCCTCTCTCGAGGCCGTTTATTTCACAGCAAGTATACCATGTGGAGCAGCTAAAACTCGCACTGTATCGCTGCACGGTTAGAGTTTGGAATTCTCTCTAGGGTGCAGGCCGGGCTGTGCGCATAAATGCAAATGACATTTCGAAAGGTTTGTACACAGCTGCATCTACACACAGGGATATGTGGAACCAAAAATATATTACACCTAAGGCTAATCCAATATTAACATTCTCAACTAGTAATTCAAAATTCTATTTTCATATACTATCATAGCAATAAAAGGTTAAGGATAGGGCTAGCTCAAGCCTCAGCCATTCTGCTCTGTCTCCACACCTGCATCTGCATGCACAGTAGATGCTACTAGCTTAATTATCACAAATGCAGAATGTAAATGAGATCAGGTCGTAGTGATCAGACAAGTTTGAAACATATGTGCGAGGGCTACAAGGTACCACGGGGAAGTATTCATTTGTGTACGCTGGGGGTACTCTTTTAAGACAATGGAAGAGTACAAGATTTCGGGTACCTTACTCGTTAAACTGCTGAGAGGCAATACTTCACACTAGAGATCGAGCGTGTTTTATGTCATAGAATGCTTCCTCTAGTCTTGTGGTAGCAGGCATGTCATGAAAATTCATAAAATTTATGTCATCACAGACATTCACGTATCGACATATAAAATTGTCAAAATACTCGCATGTAAAAATAATTTTCGTAGTAGTGTCGACCAGTACAGCCTAACAGGTAGGGCATGCAATGTCAAATGCATGCAGATGATGATAGGAAATGATCGGCTAACTACATCCAAACTACTCTAACATTTCTGAAGAACGAGTGGTTAGCTTCTGAAATGACAATAGCAATCACTACCGATTACTATATATTGTGAGAGATCGAACCAAGCAGATGCCAATGTATATATACGGCTTCTGAGTTCTGATAGAAGTCTGAACTTTGAAGCATACAGCTTGCATCTATAATTAGCAAGAGATCGACAATGATCTAATCACATGTCTACTCAAACTGTATATATATACACAGATCCAACATTGGTATATATAATAAAAATAAAAGTGTATATACTCTTTAATTAATTGGAAAGACTAGCCCATAAGTTATGAGCACACAAGACTTTTGAGACATTAGCCACTGTGTATGTACCACCAATGTGGTAGCCAATGTGCACACCTAATAATCAATAACTTCCCCACCACCAAACCACCAACCAACCATGGAAGCTGGAGCTAGCTAGCAAGGATAAAGGTATATATATGCCATTTTAATTTATATAAAAGGAGGAAAAGAATATATAATATGATAATAGAATTGCAGGTTATTAGAAAAAAGGAATGCCAAAATTGATTAAATTAACAAAATCCTTGGCATGTATGGTCGAGGGATGGGTTTTATTCAGTTTTGCAGTTGTGTGGAAATAGACTTTTTCCCAGATGTATTAGCCAGCATATATAAAGGTCAGCTCTATGCGTGGTAGGGGTGGGCAAAAATTAACAGAGAGAACAGAAAACCGGACTGAACATAACCAGAGTAAACACTGTTTTGTTTTTTATAATCTTTGCTTTTATTTTTATTAACTTCGTTTTTGTTTTTTGGTTCTGTTTTTTCTGAAAAATAAAGAAAAAACAAAGATCTATACACAAAACCTAGAGAAGAGAGCGTGTCTGCCTCCCTATAGCCTACACCCATATATACCCCCTACCGCTAACCCTAGGGGCAACCGCTGTCACTCGCCCGCTGAGCGCCTGCCATCACGCCAACGCGGCGGTCATCACCGCCCGCCTATCAACCCATCGTCGTCGTCGCCGCCACCGCCCACCTGCCGTTGTGCCAACACGACCACCATTGTCGCCTATCCGCCTACCCGCCCACCTTGCTCTGTCATGCACTGTCGACGCAGCCATCCACCGTGTGGCATGACGTTGAGTCATGTTTGCTGTGAGTTTACTTCAGTAAAACCGAAAAAACTGAACCGAAATATTTCAGTTTTACTAATTTTAACTCATTGTTCTGTTTCTATTTTCTAAGAATATTTTCTAAGAACCAAATTTTTTTATAAATCGAATAAACTGAACCGATTACACAGAACAAACCGAATGCTCGCCCTTATTGCGTGGGGATCACCATGACGCCGATACTTTGTCAACAAAAAAGTTTTCGTAAACAAAAAGTAAATTTTAATTTGTTTTTCTATATGTTTGGCACGTCACAGAACATCAAATTTGGTGCTAGCCTATGCGATAAGCTCCTATCATGCATGCCCAAGTACTCTTTATTCATAATATCTGACTCGTATATGGTCTCATTTACTCTGAGATTTTGTAGGAATATTCAAATCCTATAGGAAAAACTCCCATCCCATATTCCTACAGGAATATGTTGTTCTCTTTTTCTACACATTTTGGAGGAAAACTAGCATTCGCATTCTACCATTGTTTTGCTCTCACTCTAGTTATATATGTAGATTTCCCTCTTCTAGCATTTTTTTTATTATGAAGCATATCCCTGTGGGCATCAACCGTCAGGAAAATATGAAAAACCGACAGGAAAATAGGAAAATCAATTTCTCTAACGGTCTTCCGACAGAAAATAGCCGTCATGGATAGAGTGACAGGGAAATTTAATTTGCATGACATCTCACCGTCAGAAATAATTTCCCTGACGGTGTGTACCCGGCAAGAAAATTCGATGTTGTCGGGGTTAGGTTTATATTTTTGTGAAGTTATTCCGACAGGAAAACTCCTTTTTACCGTCAGTATAAATATTTTTCCTGTCGGCTGTGCAAGTTTTTTCCTGTCGGCTGTGCAAGTTTTTTCCTGTCGGCTGTGCAAGTTTTTTCCTGTCGGTTATGTAAGTTTTTCCTGTCGGCTATGTAAGTTTTTTTCCTGTCGTCTATGTAAGTTTTTTTTCCTGTCGGCTGTGTAATTTTTCCTGTCGGCTATTTTGTTCAAGTTTTTCCTGTGGGGAAGTTGCCGTCAGTATCGGTGCTGTCCTGTCGGTTTGAACCGACAGGAAAGTGGATGTTCCTGTCACACCGTTAACACAGGGCTCAAAGCAGAAATTTTATAAAGATCAGAACAAAATTTCATACAGGTTTTATCACAACATGAAAGAAACAAAGCCATAAAACAATATCACAAAGTTCACTTGGTCACGCTATCAGCCACCACATCACTGCTATCAGCCATGGTAGAAGCCTAGAACTGCCCATGCAGGTATGTACTATCGACACTAGGGACACACAAAAGGACTAATCATAACCACGCACCAAAATGGAAGGCAAGAAGTCGAGATTGACACAAGTGCTAATTCATTGCAGGTACATTCTACTAATCTAGTGCTTCTCATCTTTCAGCAGATCCTTTGGAATCTTCGATAGGCATTTCTCTTCAAAAAGAGCATAATACTTCTTTAGTTCAGCCATGGCCTTCTACCAAAAGCATCAACCTTGTCCTCATACTTCTCATGCAGAACTGACAGTATACAGTGCCACAAAGACTGCATTCAGCAAAAAAGAAAGGTTGTCACTTATAACTTACATCAATAGTTAGTGGTAAATTTAAGTCCAACACAGTAGAGATCATTACCTATGTAGAACAAAGTCAAAAAGTTGCAGCTACTCCCAAGAACTGAAAGACTCTAGAGTCCTGCAATCACCTGGGAATAGTAAAAAAGAGAGCCAAGCAGATTAACTCAAAACAAAAGACATCAAAAAGCAACCTCAGTCAGTTCCAGAACCAATAGATAGTAAGAAACCTTCTAACACGTTAAAGACAACATCTTTACCTTATTGGCAAGGAACCTAGTATCACATCACTGCAGTTGAGAGCAGCAGTGGCACTGGCACTTTCAGCCTAAATATTAACCGTTATGAAACAGGCAAGAGATACCAACCATCACAAACTCCACAAAGGCGATGCGAGTAGAATAGTGGTAGTCGCCTAGCAACCTTAGACAATATACCTGTAATGGTGGTAATGCGATGAAGGAATGAATTGTTGCTTAAAATTGCATTTTCATAGAGGTTTAATACGATTGTGAAAAAAAGGTTGACACAAGGAATGGCCAATCACCATTCACCAACCTCTCCACATATTGACGCGAAGAACAATTTCACATCTGCCTGAGAGACCTGTATCAAGTGCATCACATACCAAAGAAACATGAGCATAAAGAATATCGAGATATGGAGTACCATGGTAGAATAGCAAACCTTCTTGTCAATGTTTGTGCAGTAAATAGTCCTTGCACACATCTCACGCTCATCATCGGACTAGAGACAACAAAATGGGGAACAACTTCTAGACATAAGGAGCCAGATGGTACTCCATGACCTCGAAAAGGAGCCAGATGGATGTGGCACTGGCGAGCACTCCACCGGAAATCTTCTTGTTCCTCCATAGCAAGAGTTCAGCAGTTTGCGAGCGCATTTGTGTAAAAATAATTAATCGCATAACACCAACATAGGAATAAACAAATAGGCGACAAAATATTCCAGATCTATTTCTAGGTCCAGATTAAACATCCATCTTAGGGTTTAAGGGTATCGCGAAAGTGCCAAGCTACACCGTCGATTAACCACCATTACGGCTTAGGGGAGGGCGCCGGCGCTGGCGCAGTGCGACGTGGAGGGCACCGGCGGCGCGAGGGGGGAGGTGGGAGGTGCCACACTAGAGGCAGAGGCGGCGTGGGGGGAGGGCGCAGAGGAGTACCTAGAACTGGGCGAGGAGGGCGGCGGCGCGGGGGAGGCGCCGGGAGGGAGGCGGCATGGGGGGAGGGCGCAGAGGAGTACCTAGAACTGGGCGAGGAGGGCGGCGGCGCAGGGGAGGCGCTGGGAGGGAGGCGGCGCGGGGGGGAGGGCGTACAGGAGTACCTGGAACCGGGCGGGGAGGGCGGCAGCGCGGGGAGAGGGTGGTGGGAGGGAGGCGACACGGGGGAGGCGCCGGGAGGGAGGCGGCGCGGGGGTAGGGCACCGACACTGGCGGCGAGGGGGGACAGCGCCGGTCCTGGGCTCCTGGCATCGCGATGGGAGGGAGGAAAGGGGCAAATCTCCAAGACTCCAAATGGATGGAGCCTGGAGGGCACGGTTTGGTTTGGTAGGTTTCGTTTTTATTGCTTTTTTTGGCGCGTGTCTGAAAATGAGCCCCCGAAACTTTTCCGAGAAATATTGTTATTTACTGTCGGTCCCTATTTTTCCTGTCGGTTCTTTTTGACCCTCAGGGACCTATTTCCCTGTCGGTTATCAAATAACCATCGGATTAAACTATTTTCCTATCAGTTTTTTCCATACCGATAGTTCATTTCTCTTTTTCCTGTCATTGACTAAAAACCATCATAACAATAGGGAGGTGGATAGAAGAATTCTGTTTTCCAGTAGTGAAATTAAATTTCATAATCTCAAATAACGTAGAATTTTACACCGATATTCTCGTTCTTGCAATGTTTTATCACTGTCTATGTTCTAGCTAAACATGCTCTTTGTTTTAAGATAATGGCAGTATAATTAACCTCCAGCCTTAGCACTAATTATGAATATACACAGATAATGGATGAGTTCAGTAGTCGAAGCACGTGCCCACGCTATATACATGAGAATGCCTCCAATCTTATATATGTAGACGTGAACTACGGCGTATGATTTAACTATTAACATTCTGTTTAATTAATTCTTTGTATTCACATCCTGTTGACTTCTCTTTCCTCTTCATCCACGTATATTTTTAACTTTTAATCTAATATATCTGACAGTCCATCGTTACTTAAAAAAATCTTTGTGTACTGATTTTAGCCTAGGAAGAACAAAAAATTGTTTTACTAGGTGCACGAGTATAAAGATTAGACTTAATACATATATATGTCGATAAAAATACTAAACATCAATTTCTTTTTAATTTAGAGGGGTGTGGAGATACTCATAGCTGAACGTGGCTTCTGTCCTGTTCACTTTGACGTGTATGGGTGGGTGTACATGTAGGGGCAGTGTGGGTGTCTTTGTGTCCAACTTTTAACTATAAAAAACAAAACAATGGGCTCCTATTACACAAAGCTGAATAGTGTACAAAATATCGTAAACAGCACATGTAAAACAAGGCTGAATGCCTGAATCCGATCCATTTATTCATTAATGGAGCCCAACCCGGTTAACACTTGTGTTTATAACATGCATCTTCTTCCTTGATCCGATTAGTTTTCGGCGAGCAGAAGGCCTTGATGAGCAGCCCATCCATACATGATGGTCCACAATGAGCTCTGTACTACTATTGTCTATTGGCCTGTATACTCGCATGCTGCAGAGTGGTATGTAATATATGTGATGCCTTGCGTACACGGTTTTATCTGGCCAAGATACTAAATCATTTATTGCTACTAATTTCTTGTGGGTTCTGGTAATTAATTATATAACCCCATATTATTTATTCAGAATTTTTACTGTCCTCAAGAATGCTTAGATAGTACAAGTTCTAGCTAGCATTAATTAGTTTGCAGTATTGCTTAGATCCCTCGGTTCTAAAATTATCAAGTTTTAGGCATGAGCAAATGTATAAAGGAGATAAGTAAGAAGACCATACTATTATTCTCGGAATAGATAAATACAGGCAATAGACATATTGAGGTCTTAGGTGTGGCGGATGACCATGGTCCATGGCTAGCATGATGGGCGGAGGCAACGGGCGAATCTAGGGTTCAAGGCAGCGGTGGATCGAGGAGATAGGGACTTGGAGCGGCGGCCGACGAGTGGCAAGCGACATCTAGAAACTAGGATTACATTAACAGTTTATTGACGAGGAGGATACCGTGGGCTTTCTCTCACGATCAATCGCCTTCATCGTGCAGATTTTCAGTTTATTGATGACAAGATTACGAACCACCTATCTGCTTGGCGGGAGAAACTGCTCTCCCACAGTGGGCGAGTAACCCTGGTCAAATCGGTCCTATCCTCGATCCCAATATATTTTCTGTCAGTGATAAGACCGTCCAAGTACTTACTATCAAACATCGACAAAAAGAAACGGTGTTTCCTTTGGGCAAACACAGACCCCCTAATAGCTGGTAAATATAAAGTCAACTGGATGAGAATCTGCCAACTCTTGACCTCGGTGGCCTAGGAATCTTGGACCTCCATTGGTTTGCCCACGCGCTTTGGCTACGCTAGTTCTAGCAAGATTGGCACTCCTCTTTCAAAACCGTGAGTGGGCAAAGAAACGCCTTGTAATGATATCGATAAACAACTCTTTGCTGCCCTCATGTCGATCCAGGTTGCCAACGGGAAAAAAAACTAAGTTCTGGCAATCGCCATGGCTTGACAGTCAACGACCAATGGATCTTACGCCAACTATCTACCTGGCTGCTCAACAATAAAACATAACAGTCTCAGTAGCGCTCCAAAACAACAAATAGGTTCAAGATCTGGACTCCACTGGTCTTCTCATCTCAAACCAAGTCTTAGAGGAATTTGCTAGCTTTTGGACCAGGATCTCCCCAATGCAGCTCCACGCTGAGGTTGACGACAGGATTGTCTAGACAGCACATAAATCAGGTGTCTTCATGACCAAAACCGCATATCACGCCCAATTCAATGGCTCAATCAGAACCGGCTTCGTCAAGCTTATTTGGAAAACTTGGGGTCCACCGAAATGCAATCTCTTTGCTTGGTTTGCCATACAGAACAGGCTTTGGACCTCTAATCGACTGGCACATCGAGGGTGGCCTCATCCGCCAGCGTGTGTTCTTTGCAAACAGGTGCCTGAAAATGCATACTATCTCTTCGGAAAGCTTTGGTCTGGCATACCAGAGTGATCTGGCCTCGCCTCCCTTAAAGACGTCCTTGGCCCGCCATCCTCTCTTGCTCCTATTAGCCTCTGGTGGGAAAACACCACCTCTAGGCTAGGGCATCCGAAGAAATCTATCTCATCTCTTTTGATCCTAGTGACCTAGGAAATATAGAAAGAGAGAAATGATAGGGTTTTCTAGAATATTGAATCCGGACCCACAACGATTCTCTAGAAAATTAAAGAAGCCTGGGTTGAAACGAGGGCGTCCTGCTTAACCCCTTTTACTTAAGTCTTTATTTTTGGTTTTTTTTTCTTTCTTTTTCCACCCCTGTCGTATATATCCTTAAACTTCTAATCTAATACATCCGACAGTTCTTCTGTCGTATATAAAAAAAAATGAAACTGAGATTAGGGTGGACACGGTCAAATAATATCAATTACAGCGTACAATCAAGCGAATATTATATTTCATCGATCACAGGGCGAGAAACATTTAAGCGAGAGAAGAAAAGAGTGCAAATATTTTTGCAACGCGTGGACGTACGCAAACAACAGTAATCGAAATTAAGCGAACAAATTAAGAGCAGCGCCAGCTAGAGGAAGGCGCGCCGCTCGCGGCTGCTTGTTTAATTAAGCCGGCAGTAAGTCCCAATCCCAATATGAATTGCTTGACGGCACGTCCCACCAAGTACGCCGCGCTGGAACAATTCTCGACGGCGTCGTCGAAGATGTCATCGACGGCGTCGTCATCGTCGTCGTCGATGTCGATGTCGACGGCGTCGTCGTAGTCGTCGTCGATGTTCACGCATTTGGGCTTGGTTCCGAGCGCGCACTTGAGGCAGAGCTCTACGCCTTGGCACGCCGGCTTGTTGACCGAGCACTCGTACGACCAAGCCTGCGGCTGGTGGCCCTGGCCCCCGCCGCCGGCGCCGGATCTTCTCCCACAGTTGACGCATTTGCGGCTGTTGCTCGCGGTTGACTCTCTCAGCTCGACCGGGTGCTTGTGCTTCGTGCTCACAGACTGCGGTAGGGCTCCACAGCGAGGGTGCACGCGCAAGTAGTCGTGACTGTTGGCACTTTTGTACACGCAGGAGACGCCGGCCATGCTCCTTCTGCAGATGCTGCACGGGTCGTCGTAGCCGCCGAGGAAGCCGCCCGCGTCGTTGTTGTTCGTCAGTTTGAGGCGGCGGCCGGTGAAGTGCTTGATGCTCTTCGGCAGGCGGAAGCACGCGTCGTGGAGGAGGAAGTTCCTGCACTCGGAGCTGACGCACCTGTACACCCTCTCGTTGAGTGCGACGGGAAGATCACACATCCCGCACGTCGCTTTGGCGATCTTCAAGACCTCTCGCTGGAGGCTGTGTTGGGGGTGGGCGACGCCATGATTGTAGGAGCGGGACACGGACATCGTACTCCCCATGGCTGCTAGCTAGCTAGGTATTCGCTCGCAACCTTACCGCTAGCCGCGAGATCGAAGCAGCTCAGCTTGCATAAATACAGAGGCACATGCATGGCTACAATAAAGTCAATAATATACGTACTAGCTAGGCATGGCCTTCGTTGCGCAAGAACAAGTTCGTCTCCCCCAATAAAAAGATACATGTGTAGTACTTGTTAGGGAATGTATGAACATGTGCATACGCATGTTCAAAATGCTGAATTATGAGAGTGGATGATATTATATTATTGTCTCATACCATATTAAACTGTGAGTTGCCACTCACGAACGGTGTGACATTTTTGACATGAACAACTAGAATTGATCATCGTACACAATTAAAATATCATGTTTGTTTCCCCTAACCAAAATATGCATCAATTAAAGATTGTAGTAAGCTAGTGTTGTGATTAGTAGGAACATGTGCACATGGATGTTCAAAGTGTTGAATTGTGAGAGTGGATGATATTATTATCTGATACCATATTGAATTGTGAGTGGCTTCGTTACTTTTTGAAATGTATGAAACTTCTTACGCAAACGGCCAAAATGATTTGTATTAGGCCCGCCAGTAATTCAATGAAATTGATAACTGGCTATATTTTGTACACAACTAGTCGATCCTGTCATGGCATAGAAATTATGTACGAGTACACATCGACCTTTCTCTTGGAGCTGTAGCTAGCCGAATTGTGAAGGTCGTCCGGATAGACATTAACGAATTAATTAAATAATTGAAATCGTATTCATATATATGGTATTTAGATTTCAATTGACATTTCTTTTTCTCTTTAATTAAGTAAATATATTAGTTAATTAGAATTTAAGGTCTAATTGTCTCCCAAGACCTCTTCAACCTTCCGGTAGTGACCTAGCTCGGTCTGAGCTGTACGTTAGCTCAAGCGTGCATTGCCCTACCTAAAGGTCTGGTAGTGACAGCTGTAGGCTAGCTCAAGCATTGACCTAGCTAAAGGTGTGGTAATGATTACCTACTTGTTAACCGGCCGGATGTCAACCATATATCTACTCTTTAAATTGAGTTCGCAGGGATAATGGTCCGATTTTTATTATGGATTTTTTAAATAATAATATTTTAATAAAAGATTGCAAAAAAAGAAATTATACATATACGTGTTCAGAGCTCGAGTTCAAGTACGGGTAGGGATAAACACGGAGCGGAAAGTTTCCGTCAGTTCCGAGAAAAAACAGAAACAAATAGACATATACGGAAGTGAAAATGGAATTTTTCGGAACGAAAATGGATATGAAATTTTTTGTTCAGAAATAGAACGATGATTTTCGTCGAAAACGGATACGACAATAAATATTCTGCATGAAAATAGATTTTTTTCGCATTCATAGACCCATGGCCCATTCTCTTTCTCCTTTTAACTCATATTCTGAATAGGCCACACTGCCATGGCCCACACTAGCCCAGAAACAGGCATTCCCCATCCGGCATCCCACGAGAAATTTAACTATTTGCCACTCTAAAGAATGTCATCTGTTCAAATACCATCGTCTTCATCGTCTTTAATTTTGTGCCACTCTTATTGTATGAAAGCTAACTATTTACCATTATGTAGTCCAAACCTGCCACATCATGTGCCAAGTCAGCATCTAGCTTGGCAAAACAATGTGCTTTTACTATTATGCCCATGCCCATACTTCACATACACTAAACCCTAGCTTTTTCCCCCAAACCCTACCTTTTCCTCTTTGCCATCCCTTTCTCCTCCTGCTCACCGCCAACTGCTCTCATCCACCGCCACGCCGCTCGCAGCCATCGTCGCCTCCTCGGCCTAGGCGTGGGCACGAGGCCGCCCCAGGCACTGGCGCGAGGCCACCCCAGGCGCGGGTGCTCAGCTTGGCGCCCCAGTTGCGGTCGCGCTTCTCGGGTGCCCTAGGCACAGGCATGGGCACGCTGCTTGGCTGCCCTAGGCATGGGCGCATAACTCCACCTTGCCTTGAGAAATTAAGGAAAAGGCAACATCAAAAGACAGGTTAAATACAAGAAATGTGGAGAATTAAGATATCATCAAGCTAGTGCAAAATGTAGCTTGAATGGCACTAAAAAGAGGTACAATACTATAATATAATATTTTCTATGTTCTATTGCTCTGTACTAAAAATGTTTTTAGGAAAAGAAACAACAAATCTGGGTTTGAGTTAGGAAGGAAGAAGACAAAAAATGATGCAGAAGCAATCACTTCAAGTCCTGAGAATCCCACTATGCTTATACCTATTACTAGAAGGTAACTCATTGCACCTACATTGTATTTGCACATTACTGAACCATGTATAATTTTTTTTGCTGTTGCTATTAGGAGTTCGGCAATGGAGACATGGCTACAATCATCACATCCTTCTCCCATGGAGTCTCCATCTAGTGCACAACCTCCTTCCGTAGCCCACACCCACAAAGTTGATGTTTCCGAGGAAGAAAATAGCATCCAGGAAGAAGTTGACTCCTAGGAAGAAAATTTAGTGATGTTGATTTTTAATGTATTTTGCTAAATTTAATTCAGAGACTTGTAATGTGCTGTATTTTGGCCAAATTTGTGGCCAGTGTGGACCTTCAGCTTGTAGATGTCTTTCGCTATATTTTACCTTAAGACCTATAAATGTGAAACCTTGGTACTGCATTTTAGCTTGGTGTTATTCTATGAAACTTTGCTAGCGAGCAATCATTTTGCTTAAAAAGTTCCAAAGTTGCAAGTTATTTTGCTTGGTGCTCATTGTAGGACCGAAACTAGCGACCAGAGGGGAGGGGGGGGTGAATGGGCACAAAATAAAATACAGCGAGAAAACAAGAAACTTCTGAAAACTTCCTCAAGCCCAAGTATCCGACTTGCAAGTGACTTATCGAGATTTAGCACGAGGCTAGATAATAATCGTCACACCAGGCAAGTCGATACAAATATCACCACAAAGCGCTCTCAAAAAAAGATCGTCCAAATAAAAGATTAAATGTCAATCAAAGTGCGTCCACAAGTGCTACAAGCGTTCTATAGAAAAAGAAACGCACAAAGCAATCATGCACAACCGATCGAACACTTGATGTGCGAGTTCATGGACAACCTCAACAAATCATATAAACACTTGATATGCATCACAACGTGGTCACATAGACATTTCATCAAACACATATCATGCAGTCCAAAAACAAGTGCTTGGAGACATTAGATCGAACACCTAGAGTGCAGTATAAATTCTTTGAGGCAATTCAGCGAACACGTTATGGGAAAGAAGTTTATACTGAAAACTTG
>KE370974.1:119548-132638 GCA_000418225.1 Zizania latifolia
AGCACGCCCCGATGGGACGCAGCGTGCTGCCTACTCCCCAACTGCTCCTCGGTCTGACGCCGCCTGGCAGTCCTATGCACCTGTCATGCCTGGAGCCTCCGATCGCTTTCCATCGCGTCGCATTTAATGCGCCGCGCTGCTTTCGGCCGGCTCAGGCGGGGTTGGTATGACGGGCCTGATGGACCCTCTGCCTGGCCCAATAACCAGAAATGAGGTCTGTGGGCTACCCGGAGGTATATCCCCCACAGTGTGGGAGTATACACCTTGATCTATGTATGTCAAAACTTTTACTTGAATTTTGTATAAAATGGAATAGTTATTTTGTAAACAAATGAAAATTTCTTCAAATCCACTTCATACAATGATTTTGGATACATGAAAATTGTCATATACAAACGATTAGGAGTAATACATACTACAACAAAAACTAGACATGTCTTTCTATTAGAAAATTGTATTTTTGTGATAGTAATCCTTCTGGCGCCTAGAGGACAGCATCACTGGGTCTCTGGAGACCGAGAAGCCACGAGTGCCTGGGCGGCCGAGGTAGCAGCACGCGCCTAGGGTGGCTTGCGTGCCTGGGCGGGCTCACGCGCCTAGGATGCGGGGTGGCGTGATGACGGTTGGGAATGGCATGGCGGCGGGGCGGCGGATGGGAGGGGCAGCCACCGGCTTGCACCTAGAGAAAGGAGATGGCAATGGAAAAACCCTAGGGTTTAGTGTATGTGAAGTATGGGCATGGACATAATAGTAAAAGCACATTGTTTTGTCACGCTGGACGCTGACTTGGCACGCGATATGACAGGTTTGGGAACTATGTATTCTATTTAGAAACTATGTATAATGATTCATGAGTTGATACTTGATACTATATATTCTGACATATATTCGATCCGTATCCGTGTTCATTTCTTATTTGATTTGTATTCATTTTCGGTACTATTCGCTTCCGTTTTCATTTCTAAAATATTCGCTTTCATTTCCATTTCTGTTAAAAAATAAGGAAAAAGATATAGTAACACTTATTTCCATCTGTTTCTGTTCCGTTTTCATCCCCAAGTGTGGGTATATGCTCTCACCTAGAGCCTACACGAGTTGCCATGACCTAGTTACAGGTTAGTTCTATTTCATTCATCTTTAAAGCCTTTTACATTCTTTGCATTAGAACGATAATGACATTGCGATGATGACATGTAAACCCAGGTGGAGGAAGAGAGAGGTAGAGGGAGGAGATGCAAACCTAGATGTAGACCTAGACCGGGATGCAGACCTAGATGCGGACCCAGATGCAGGCCTAGGCAATGCAATATTATGACATGATGATGAGTGTTTACAGTGCACTTGGCCGGCCTCCGCCACCAATGCCATCCCCTCCTACACTCCCTCAACCATCATATCTTCACATACTCCACAGAGCAGCAATGTGAGTTTCTAATCTTCTAATCATTATTTTTGCTATATACAGTTGTGCTAACTAACTCCTTTTTTAGTGGCCATCGTTGGCATCAGGATCGAATCAACCGAAGTAGGTGGGAGAGTATTGGAATCTATTGGAGTCGTGCTAGAAGTAAGTTGTAGATATTTTAGTTGTCTAACTTTGTGATGCCTAACATGTCGTGTGAACGTGTGGTGTCCGTGATGGAGGACATGAATTTTATGAACTTGTGATGGATTTGTGAACTTGTGATGATTTGATGAAATGAGATGACTTCGTCAAATGTGATGTGAATTTTGTGGATTGTTTGAAATGTGTATGTGAATTTTGTGAAATGTGGCGTGGATTTGAATGTGACATCGATTTGTATGTGATGTAGTTGTGGATATGTATGTGAATGTATATATGAATTTGAGAATTTGAGAATGTAGTGAAATTTGGAAAAAAAATTGAAAAAAAAAATTAAGGGTTTGCCGAGTGTTTACAAATGTGTTTACACTCGATAAAGAGCTTGAAATGCACATAATTGCACCATGTGGTGCGATTCTGTACGTTCTGACAATGTTTACCGAGTGTCAAGCCAGACACTCGGCAAACAATCAAATCAGGCAACGTCCGAAGGATGCACCATGTGTCCATGCGCTCGAACGGACATGTGGCGCGCCCCAGGTGCTAGCTAGCTAAGGGTTTGCCGAGTGTCACACCAGACACTCAACAAAGATGTCATCACGTCACCGGAGACATTACACATTTTTGTGTGTCAAGTACCACGTTTGATACTCGACAAAGTCGATGTGACACTCAGCAAAGAGTTCACCGAGTACCCGATAAAATACATTCAGCGAACCGTACCCTTATTCACCGACAAAGGATTCACCGAGTATTCTTTGTCAAATACAACACTCGGCAAACCCATCGCCGAGTGTTTTCAGGGGTTTGCCGTATGCCAATAGCACGTGGCAAAGCATTGAAAGTGGAGAGAGTAGGCTACAAATTTAAAGAGATGGAATTATTAATTTGTAGGAGTTAGGCACGGATGATGGATTATTATACGTAATTTTCTACCGAGGTAGCTAGGGTGTCACCTGCTCCCTGCATTCAGGGACAGTAGTCTTCAACCTCCAATTTTGGCCTAGAGGCACGTCCATAACCTAGATATTCCAAATCAGGATATCACACAAAGGCAACGATCGGTCACCAGCCTAACCTAATCCAACTCAACCAGGTCACGTGCTGGAGCGCCGGCGGTGGCCGGTGGACAGCGGCGGACGGGCTAACTAGGGCTCTAATACCATATAGTTCGATTTAGCGGAAAATGTGCTTGGTTCTCTTAGTAGCCAACGGACACACATATATTTCACAAGTTATAAAAGGGTTTCTAACGAAATCCCAACATTACATCACAATTCTTTAATTTATATCATGAAATGATACTGGAATTAGGGCAGACATGCACTAGGAAAATAGGGAGTTTGTCGAGCGTCTAAGATTTACCGGGTGTATTCTCTCGGGCATTCGGTAAAGAGATATATTTGTCGAGTATCAGCCAAAAACATTCGGCAAATAACTGCACTCGACGAATATGATGTCTCTTTGTCGAGTGTCTCTAGGGAATGCACCTGGCAAACAACCGACAAAAAACAAAAAAAATAATGTAAACAAAGTTCTTGACAGCGTGTCTTTTCCTCGGGACAAAACAAATCTTTGTTGAGTGCCACACTCCGAGTGCCCTAAATGATGTATGATGAAATAATATCAATTACAGCGTACAATCAAGTGAGAATAATATTTTTCATCTATCGATCACATGGCGAGAAACATTTAAATGAGAAGAAATTAAGAGTAGTGTGCCAGCTAGAGGAAGGCGCGCGCGCGGCTGCTTGTTTAATTAAGCCGGCGGTTTGAGTCAAATGCATGCGCATATGAATGCCTTGACGACGCGTCCCACGAAGGACGCCGCCGCCGTGGAACATGTTTCGACGTCGTCGATGCAGCAGCCGCAGCAGGGCTTCCGTTCGGGCTTGTCTCCGAGCGCGCACACGACGCAGAGCTCTACGTCTTGGCACGACGCGCACTTGTACGACCAAGCCTGCGGGTGTCCCCGGCCCCGACCCCTGCCGCCGGCGCCGGGTCTTTCCTCTCAGACGATGCATTTGCGGCTGTTGCTCGCGGTCGACTCTCTCAGGTCGACCGGGTGCTCGTGCGGCGTACTCACAAACTGCGGTAGGGCTCCGCAGCGAGGGTGCACGCGGAAGCCGGGATTCTTGGCAGTGGCACCTATGTACACGCAGGAGACGCCGGCCATGCTCCTTCTGCAGATGCTGCACGGGGGGTCGTCGGCGAGATTGCCGAAGCTGGTGTTCGCCAATTTGAGGCGGCCGCATTTGAAGTGCTTCATCTTCCTCGGCAGCCGGAAGCACGCATCGTGGAGGAGGAAGTTCCCGCACTCTGAGCTCACGCACCTGTACACCCTCTCGTTAAGCGCGACGGGGCGAGTGCACATCCCGCACGTCGCGTTGGCGATCTTCAAGACCTCTCGCTGGAGGCTGTGTTTGGGATGGGCGACGTCGTGATCGTAGGAGCGGGACACGGACATCGAACTCCCCATGGCTAGCTAGCTAGGTCTTCTCTCGCAACCTTACCGCTAGCCGCGAGAAGAAGCTCAGCTTGCATAAGTACAGAGAGGCGTACATGCGTGACAACATAGGCTGATAGGCATGGCCTTCGTTCTCAGCTCCAAAAAGACAGGACAAGCTAGCCAGGCTGAAACAGGACGAAAACAGCACGGGAAGAGAAAAGTAGACGGACTTTGTAAATTGATTTCTAGATTTTAAATGCATATATTAGATTTTAAAAGGTGCATAAATTGTCAGTTTGAGACATTAAAACATTAATCTATTTTTTCGTGATATCATAACGTAGCTCTACCTCTTACAAACGGTATGAAATTCCTAACACGAACGGCCTATAAATTGATCGTCACACACATGACTGAGATACAAGTTTGTTTCTCAGGAAATTTTTCAGTTCTTGAGGAGGTACTAAGAGATATCATATTTTTCAGTGTTAATTTTAGTACCTCCTAGTACCTCATATACTAGAAAAAACTAAAATTAATACTAAAAAATGTGATATCTTCTTTTACCTCCTTAAGTATCATAAAATCACTCTTGTTTCCTCCTAATAAAAACATGAGTGGTCTTATGCTCTTGAGGAGGTATCACATTTTTCAGTGTTAATTTTGATATCTCCTGATACTAAGTTATCAGGAGAAATGTACCAAAATTAACATAAAAAATATAGTACCTTTTGTACATCCACTGTGAAATTTCCATAAAAGATACATAGGATGTTCAAAATATTGAATTGTGAGAGTTTGACGATATTATCGTCTGATACCATATTGAGTGGCCCCGTCACTTACGAAAGGTATGAAATTTCTGACACAAACAGCCAGAACTGATCGGGACTTGCTGTACAGAAGTAGGGAGGTGCATATGCAAGCCATGCATGCTAGATTTTGTACACAACTAGTCGATACTGCCATGGCATATATAGAAATTATATATGTACGAGTACACATTTTTTCTCTCCCGATTGGGGCTGTATACGAATTGTCTACCAAGACATCTTCAACCTTCTTGTAGTGACCGATCTGAGCTGTAATCTAGCTCAAGATTTGACCAGCATAAATGTCTGGTAGTGACAGCTGTAGGCAAGCTCAAGCATTGACCTACCTAAAGGTCTGCTAGTGATTACGTACCTAGTACTTGTTGACCTCGTGTCAACCATATTTGTGATTCTACAGATGAAAACGGAGCGAAAACTTTTCTTGTGACAAAAAACAAAAACAGAGAAACTTATATGGATGTGGAAACATAATTTTTTGGAGCGAAAATGGATACGGAATATTTTGTTCGGAAACAGAACGATGGTTTTCGCCGGAAATAAATATGGTACCAGATATTCCTATTCCGCCTAAACAAAAATAGATAGTTTCCATATTCAGGTTCACTCCCTTAAAACTTAACACATATTCTAAATATTAAGCCTACAATCATATATGGCCTAAGAAAACAGCCGGCCCGCACACGCCATGGCTTCAGCCTTCCCTCGTGCACTGCACGTGATTATCTGTAGGTTTTCCTTGTCTTGTTTCACAAGAAGCTTTTCATTAAACTGCTCGATAAAGTCAACCTTTATGTTCCGGTACAGCAACTGAGCGTCTGAGTGAAGGTTTTCAGTGGTGTTCCATCCTCAATTGAAAGTATCATTAATGGAACATGATTAGTTGACTTGTGGTAAGTCACGAGCATAAGTAGCAGATCAAATTTTTGGCATCACTGTTTACTGTTTTGGTTTGATTGTGTGCGCAGATATAACAATATAAGTATGAGCTACAAGAAAAATTGTTGAACAGAAAGTAGTGTATATTGATATAAGCATGATCTATTATCTATTATGATACAAATTGTGGAAAAGAAATTACGCCAAGGAGGATATAAGAAGAGATAAAATATGCAGGCATTTTGTGTGGCATTAAGTTCAAGAATTCATGAAAATCAATGATTTCATTCCCATCACCATCAACATCCTTAATCATGTCCTTTAGTTCATTTTCACTGTGGTTTTGATTGTAAAAATGTATTATATGTGTTATTTAGAAACTATGTATTACGATTTATAAGTCGATACTTGGTACTTTATATTCCAACATATATTCGATCCGTATTCGTGTCCGTTCCTTATTCGATCCGTATTCGTTTTCAGTATTATTCATTTCTATTTTTATTTCTACAATATCCGTTTTTGTTTCTGTTTCCGTTAAAAAAAATATGAAAACAGATACGGTAGCATCTATTTTCATCCGTTTCCGCTCCGTTTTCATCCCTATGTGATTCTGTGGTAATGGTCCGTTCTTTATTACAGGATTTTTTAAAATTGTGATATTTTAATGAAAAATTGTAAAAATGAAATTATACATCTAGGTGTGGTGATGTCACATGAGGCAACAGGGTGAAGCCCTAACCCTGCATGTACTCCTCAATCACTGCTATAGAAAAAGCTTAGTAAGTGTTGAACCGAAACTATTATAATTATTAGTTCTGATTCATATTAGGGTCCATTTACGGTACCCCGGTAATAGTTGAAACTAATCTAGACCATCAATTAAGTATGTTTAAAACAATTAATTAAAAAAGAAAATGGGCTAACCGGCTTGATTATGGAAAGTAATATACATACATATCACACGCATGAAAAGTTTATTGATTATTTCCTTTTTCTAATGCATGCAATAATTAATCTGCTAGCATACGAAGAAAGAAATTAATTGCTGTATGTATGTGGACCTACACATATTAAAGGAATGTTATATGACCTATTACCTTTAAGAGGTAATACCTTTACCTATTACCTATTATCTTTAGAAGGTAATAGGTCACCGATTTCAAATTTAAACCGTTGGATCGTATAGATTGTACAGTCCATAAAATTTGGGGACACCGTAAAATTCTCCTCATATTAAATCGGTACTCTTAGACCTATACCAAAACCATTTCTCTAGTGGTCAAAATGTCATTCTACCATTAGGGACAACTAACACTGCTAGGTCAACCCGTTTGACCAACCAAATGATCAGATTGTCTTTGGAGGAAATCTGCACCATGATCAGATTGAAATGAATAC
This sequence comes from Zizania latifolia, assembly GCA_000418225.1. Classification (NCBI taxonomy): domain Eukaryota; kingdom Viridiplantae; phylum Streptophyta; class Magnoliopsida; order Poales; family Poaceae; genus Zizania; species Zizania latifolia. The sequence goes on from KE370974.1 coordinate 126,672, forward strand.
ATGGGGCAATTTTTTCTTTACAAAATATCGTCATCTTTAATTTTATTTTTGGAGTTTTCTACCGACAAAACCAGCACCTCCTAACAGACAGTAACGGTAGTGGCAAGTCTATAAGCAATCTTTGAATTCTATCGGGATTTTGACAATTCGCCTATTTTGAACGGCAGATTGTCAGTTAATTGGAGCATCCGGTAAGGCATGTTGGCAACTGTTTCACAAAGTTTAGATTCTTTATGCCACCTACACCACCATTTAACATTGTTACGCAGACTATGGTTTTGTTTGAAAGAGTTTTAGATTTTAAGAAGCCACTGATAAGTATCTAATTGGTGTGAATTTAAAGAAGCTTGTGTTTTTTGGCTTCTAGATTCTAGTTTATTTTTATATTTTAAAGCTATTGAGTTTTGTAATCATAGTAACGATCTAAGCCGTGTAAGAAACTTCAGATTCTAGAAGTACTTGAAGCCAATAAAGACTTCTCAAACAGGTCCTATGTCACAAGAAACCAAGAAGTGACCCCAATTTACTTCCTCTGTTCTCCTTTCCATAGGAAACACCGGAATTTCATGTTGATCAGCTTAATGGCCCAGTGGGGAAGATCAATGTGTACTGGTAATGTCATTAGAACTGATTTGATTAGAACCAAGCTGCCTGCCAGTGAAAGCAGCTCCAGCTTCCAACCAGCCAATTTCTTTGAGAAACAGAGCAAACAGAGGAAATCAAGCAATCTTCAGTACCATGCACAAAATAGGATTATATACAATGCCTCAGCAAAGACAAATCTCACCCGTGCATCCAACACCACACCATACACAGCTGCATCAAGCACAAAGAAGGAAACCATGCATAGAAATATCGAGTGAGAAAAGAGAGTATTTGTGCACCTAGGTGCAGGGGAGAAGCAAGTCTAACATATGTATCACCTACTGATTCAGAAAACAGTTCATAAAATCAAACATGTATACCTCTACTTTTCGCTGTGTCGATACGGCCTAAGTGAAAATGAACATATGCAATCTACTGTGAGATGTGTGTGTTGTGTAGATCGCCCTGCCGACATGCACTGCGGATTTTGTAGTGAAGCGCCGCCAGTGAAGAGACCAAGATGAAAGCGGCGACAGGGGCATTGAATGGCCTGAGGTGGTTATTTAGCTTCGGCTTATTGGATTAGTCTTTTCAATTATATTTTTTTTTACCTTTTTTAAGTTTATAAGTGGATAGATTTGAAGCCATAAATTTTAGTTCAAGGGTTGTGTGATAATTCTAATCCACAAAAACTAAAATATAGCTTTTGTCTTTTTAAGCGCAAAAGTAGCTTATAGTTTTAAAAAAGATCCTATTTGTTCAACCTTAGGCTTTTTTAATTATAAGCTACTCTCTCCATTCTTTTTTAAATGATGCCGTTGACTTTTATAGTAACATTTGATTATTTATTTTATTTAAAAATCTTGTGTAAATATACAAAAATATAAGTTATGCTTGAAGTACCTTCAATAATAAAACAAATTATAACAAAATAAATGATATTTCAAAAAAGTTTTGAATAAAACAAATGATCAAATGAATGAGTAAAAAGTCAACGGCGTCATTTAAAAAAGAATGGATGGAGTACCTAATAAGATAAAAAAAAAAGGGCCCGGTTCAACTTTTTAGGCAGTGGTACAAAAAGTGGAATTAATTTTGTCTTATTCATTAAGTATGAGAAAAAACATTTTGGGTTTTCACTGAAGAATTTCGATGGTTATTATTCAAGATTCTTTAGAAAGATGAGAGCCCTTTTGCAAAAAAAAATACAAGAATTGAAATTAAAGCAACCTATGAATCGACGTGGGAGCGTGAACCGTCCGGCTTGAACTAATGATAAGCTATGCGTGGACCGGATCTCGATCATGGATGGATGCATGATACCAGCCCTGTTTAATTCGTTCTCCCAGCTCATTGCACGATTTGCGTATATGCCTCTCGTTTTACTGCACGTATGGTTAAAAAGAAACCGTGTACCGTAAATTTAACCCGATATTATCGTTATGGATCAGCGTATGGAAAAGAGTTTGCATAATTTCTTAATACACCCATATATAGAAATAGACATATTTTCATATGTGGTCATGTAGTGTTGACCGATTGTGGAATGGTGTAATCTCGTTAAAACTGCAAAACTCATAATATGTTTCTTCAAAACCCAACTTTGCTTGTCTATCTTAAAACAATGGTCTCATACTCTACAAACTTCGAAAAGGTGAGGGAGGAAGATGAGTGCGAGGATAAGGATTAGGAGGGGAGGAGCACAAGGAGGAAGGGAGGAGGAGCATAAAGTGGGGAAGGACTCCAAGAAGAGGAGATGGGGAGAGGGAGGAGAGGAGGTGGAGGAGGAGATGGAAGAGAAGTAAATACTAATATCGAGGAGCATGACTAGATTATCTATTGTATATTGTAAAACGATAAAATACAAACCAAGTAGGAATAAGCTAGCGATCCATTCATTGCTCCTATCCTTTAGTAGGATGAGGACGATGTGGCAGCAACCTAGGTGATGGCGGAGAAAAACAAGGAGGACATGAATCTCTAGACTGACAATCTAGTAATGACCACCACAAGGAGGACGGTGATGACTAGGAGTAAGTGTTAATTTACTAGTATATAATACTAATGTGTAGACTAGTACGTTAATTTTCTAGATATGTCATGCATACACTCTTTATGCTCTCTTCATGGACTCTTTTATTTCATCGGAGGATGTGTGCATTAAGCCATTAACTTTAAGAGACATGTAAGAATAAAAACAACTTCACAACCGTGCCTACCTGCCATAAAAACTTATTTGCACAGGGGAGTCTCTAAGCCGACTACCTATAAAAATAATTCCCACAGATGGTGGACTTAGAAGTTATATCTACACGTGGTCGACTTAGAGGCCCGCATATACAAATGGGCCAATTTTTGCAGATGGGTGTTTTAAGTAACCACATGTGAAAAATCATAATTTACACAGGCGATTCTATAGGTCGTCCATTTATGATAATATCTTTCCACACGCAGATCGCTTAAACTGTCCACTTGAGCAGAAGTGGCAGTTTTCATAGGCGGTTTTCTAAGTCATCCAATGATAATATATCAATCCATAGGCAGGCAATCCAAGCTATCACCTGTGATCAACATGACTCTTTATTTTTCATTGCATTGTGAGTTAAATACAGTAATACACCATCTTTAGGAACCACCTCTTAATCACATAGAAACCACCCTTGACAATCGCCCTTCTACCCACCTTTTCAATCAACTAGACATAACATGTGCGTTGCGCGCTCGTCTGTAAGCATCTACTGAAGTCGCAACCAACTGAAAAGAGTGAATAGCAAAATTAGCAAACAAAAGGAATAAATTTTGACGTGTCAAGTTGATGTAATTTAAAAAGATCACCAGTAAAATCAAATCAAATCAAACTCTGATATTGCAATTCATGCAATCATCCTCAGAACTGGCCTTATCTTATATGTTGCAATCTTACCGATTTCCACACCAAGATGAGCATCAGATCCAAAGCCATTATGTCGACTGATGTGGAGATACTGTGGGGGCAGCCATATCTAATGGTGAGTCTTTGATGTTAGAACTAACTCCATTAGTATTTTCCCCTATTTTCACATTCCTTGTCAGAACTGATGTCATTCCCTTTAGATTTATCAGAAGCACATGATGCCTCAGACCACACTAATCTCTGATTGTTCTCTCCAGCTGATGGAGGTGGTGGCTCTGCTGGTAGGTCCTTCAACTGATACAATACGGATGCTAACAGCTCTGTTGCTGCAACAGCTGAAGTGTCTCCTGTACCTGGGTCATGAAAATCATATAACTTCAAGATCTCTTGCAACAAACCTAATGTCTTCACCCTGAACAGCAGCGCTCTTCCTGCGCGTCCTAAATGTGCCCTGGTCCATACCAGAAAAGCCACCCATGCTTGCTCCAAAGAATGTCTCAAAAAGATCAAATGGATTGCTCTGTTATAGAAAATAACAGATAAATAACTGAAGCCTTTTGTGAGTGAAAAGAATAAGGAACAGTTAACAATCTAACATGTAAATCTAGTATCCTGAGCCAAAGAAATTGAGTTAGTACACATATAATGATACAATCACATTTAATATATTACCTTGTAAATGCTGATTAAAGAATAGTTAAAAAGCAGTCCCGACATACCGTGTAAGCTCCAGCTGAGCCTCCAACTGCACTCTTAAACCCCAGCTTCACCGTATTGATCATAGAGTGCCCTCTTCTTCTCATCTGACAGCACCTGATGACAATGAGATTAAGCACTTATAAAGTGGGAAATGAAACATAAAACAGAGAAACCAGAAAATAGTGATGTTGTAGACGATTACTACCTCCGTTCACAAATTGATGACGATTTGGACATCAACACAATCTCCAATGTACATGTCACTACCTTTTCTATTTAAACAATTATAAAAAATATAGCTATATGAAAATCTTTTTCATGGCAAATCTACCAATGCCATTTTCACATATCTAATCCTAATATTTTTAATTTAGTAATGATTTAAAATTTCAAGGTATGACTGCACATATTCTAGTACATCATCCTTTTGAGAACAGAGGTACTACATGAAAAGAAATACACATGTCAATATTAAAAGCCTATAACTTTTCTTTGTCAGTAATATTCAATACAACCAAAACAGTAGAGGAATACACAGATTATAATTAATTGAATACCTCATATGCTGCGCTTATCTCTTTGAACTTATCAGTTGCTCCAGGTTCCTTATTGACATCAGGATGGTACTACATACAAAAAACTTATCATTAATCTTGTCCATAAAACTTAAATTAGATTAACATGTATGTTGTAGAAACCTTAGCAAACCGACGATAGAGTAAAAGCATGGCACTTGGGAAGTGATAAATCCCATTGTAAAATTTTTAGCCATGAAAATCTGCTACAGTCAAAAATCTTGAGGACTTGTTCGAAAGAGGTATTTGAAATATAAGCTAAGTTCTAAATAAGAGCCTCCCCTGGATTCAAAAGTTCCTTTAAAAAAAACAGTTGAAAAGCATGCTTTTATATGTAGGCTGCTAAGGTTGTGAATTGTGACAATTCCCTTGTTCAGCCTAAAAATCAGGTGAAACAAGAGAAGAACCTGTAGAGTCTTGCTTTATTTACAACATATTATCCCATTTTGCCCCTTCGTACTCCAAGGCCTCCTACGTGCTTCGATGGTTACAGCTAGCAAAAGCACATGATTGAATGCAAGAACTTTTGATCAGATATCTAAACCTTGTTCTAAATAGAAGTGCAAAATCCCAGCGACCAATGATGCAGCAGCTAGCAACAATGTTAGTGGCTCCTGCGTGGAGGAATTCTCTGGGAGGCGGTCAATTTGCCGAACCTGTGCAATGTGCATGCGACCGGAAGGCTCGAAGCCATCCATGGGTACGGACTTTTTCTCCAGCAGTTTCAACTTTCATGAGCCCGTCCTCCTAGATGCACTCCTCAGCAATTTGGCGATGTTATCCACGTGAACAGATCTGAACAGGTAAGCGTCGGTGGACGTCTCCGGTGCCGACAGCGAGGGTCCATGGCGGGGGGAGTCGGTCGAGTGGAGGGCGGCGATCTCATCCTCCTGCTCCTTGCTCTGGGTGAGGAGCACCCTCTTGCCACGCAGCACTATGGCGAGCATCCGCACGTTGCCATTGTTCTTGACCACCGTATTTTGGGTTAGGCATAGGGGAGTGAGTGACGGGGGTGGACCTGGCGGTTGGCAGGTGAAGGGCGGGAGCGGGCTTGCTCCGGGAGGCAGGGCACCGAGCAGGAAGGGTGACCGCCGGCCTGGCACTCGGTCGCCGGGCAGGGGACGATAGGGCATTGGGCGGCCTAGCGTCGGGTGGAGCATGGGGCGGGGAGCGGCGAGCGGCGGGAGGAGGCAGGGGTCGGGAAGCGGCGGGCGG
>KE370974.1:132648-150172 GCA_000418225.1 Zizania latifolia
GCGAGGCCGCGAGGGGCACAAGCCGTGCTGTTTTGCAGAAAAGCACCCAACTTTCGTGATTTCAGAGCGCGATCCAGTTTTCTAAATTTTCTCTCGGCACAAATTTTGCCCGCAATTGAAATTGTCTCGACTGGGTACAAACCACGGAGAGTCTCAGAGGGGCGAGGCCGCGAGGGGCAGCCAGGGGCCAGAGGCCAAGCGCCTGGCATGGGAGAGGACGGGGCGAAGGACCGAGGAAGTCGTGCTGTTTTGCTGAAAAGCACCCAACTTTCGTGATTTCAGAGCGCGATCTAGTTTCCAAATTTTCTCTCCTTCATGTAGGATATCGAAGGAAAAACAGGGCCTAGACACAAGAAATCCTAACTGAGCAAGCTTCAAGATGGATCTTTAACCGATTAACAGAAAACATAAGGCTCTTTTCGCAAACATGCCTGGCCACGGATGGAGCCACGCGGAGGCGAACGGAAGGGCCACGCCAGCCAAAAAAACGAGGACCCGAGAATTCCCGCACTCTTTAATAAGAGTAATTAGAAAACACCAATAACCACCTACATTACTTCGTCAAATTCGTGTAGTTCGTATGACATAAATGGGTATATGTTTTATACCAAAGCAAAGGATAAGAAGAGTATGGCACAAAACAGTGACGTCCAAATAGATCCCATTGATAAAGGGGCAACAGAGTACATACCATGGTTTGATATATAAAATCTAAGAACTCAACTACGGAATGATTATGCACATAAATGTCTTTCATTGCCAAGAGGTTAAAACTTAAAATCACTAATGACATCGAAGTTGACAGCAACGGGCTTACAACTATCGACCTCAGCAATGTCAGGCACAAAGATGACCGGTGGATTCTTGTAGATAGAGCATGTGGCCTAGGTTTTCTATATAATCGACCCTGCGAATTCAAAGAAACACATAGGTGAAATAATATCAATTACAGCGTACAATCAAGCGAATATTATATTTCATCGATCACAGGGCCAGAAACATTTAAGCGAGAGAAGAAAAGAGTGCAAATATTTTTGCAACGCGTGGACGTACGCAAACAACAGTAATCGAAATTAAGCGAACAAATTAAGAGCAGCGTCACCCAGAGGAAGGCGCGCGGCTGCTTGTTTAATTAGCCGGCAGCGGTTGTCCAAATAATCCCAATATGAACGATTTGATGACCGATCCCACACCGTGCGCCACACAGGAACATGTGCGGACGTCGTCCATGCTCAAGTCGCAGCAGCAGCAGCAGCACCGTAATTCGGTCTTCTTTGAGTTGTTTCCGAGCGCGCACTCGACGCAGAACTCTACGCCTTGGCACGCCGTCTTGTCGACCACGCACTTGTAAGACCAAGCCTGCGGCTGACCCCTGCCCCCGCCGCCGGCGCCGTGGTGGTTCTCGCTGACGCATTTGCGGTTGTTGCTCTCGGTCGGCATTCTCAGGTAGAGCGGGTGGCAGTGGCTGCAGTGCTCGTCGTCCAGGGTCACACGCGGCTGGAGGACGCCGCAGCGAGGATGAACGCGGAAGTCGTTGTCTACAGCACCTTTGTACACGCAGGAGACGTCGGCCATGCTCTTTGCGCAGATTTTGCACCGGTGGTTGCCGCGGAGGACCCCCGGGTTGGTGTTCGTGATCAATTTGAGGCGGCCAACGACGCTGACGATCTCTATATTCTTAGGCATGCGGAAGCACGCTTCGTGGAGGAGGAAGTTCTTGCACTCGGAGATTTGGCACCTGTAGACCCTCTCGCTAACCCCGACGGAGCGAGCACACATCCCGCACTCCAAGTTGCCGATCTTCAAAACCTCTCGCTGGAGGTTGTGCGGATGGGCGACATGAGACATCGCACTCCCCATGGCTAGCTAGCTAGGTATTCGCTCGCAACCTTACCGCTAGCCGCGACAAGCTCAGCTTGCATAAATACAGAGATCGAGGCACATGCATGACTACAATAATATACTTGGCATGGCCGGCCTTCGTTCAGCGACAAAGAGAGACACAAGCTAGACGCTGAAACATTCAGCGACAAAAGAAAATTTACGATATGTATTAGGCAGGCCAGTAATTCAACGAAAATGATAACTTGCCGTACAGATGTAGGGGAGATGCATGCATGCTAGATTGTGAAGGCCATCCGGATAAATTTGAGGTTCCAGCCTAAAAATAGGAATATATAATAGAATAGTCTATAAAACAAAATACACTTTCACTTAATTATACAATTTTAATATATGTTATTTCCTATAATAATTAGGAATATATTCAATATTAGTATGATTAGGGTATGAACCTACGTTTGCGTTAGAACATCTCACAAATTAAATAACGAATCCAATAAATGATTGAAATCATATATGAATATTAGTATTTATATTTTACTAGACATTTTTTCTCTCTTTATGTAAGTAAATATTTTAGTTAGTTAGAATTTAAGGTCCTGAATTTTTTGGGTCGCTGCACACACCCTGCGCATGCCACTAGACCCCTGCCAATTGTCTCCCAAGACCTCTTCAACCTTCTGGTAGTGACCTCGGTCCAAGCTGTACGCTAGCTCAAGCATTGACCTGCCTAATTAATGTTCTGGTACAGTGACAGCTGTAGGATAGCTCAAGCATTGACCTACCCAAAGGTCTATTACCTACTTATTGACCGGATGTCACTACTACAGACCACGCCAATGACGCCATTAGTATTGTAACCCTGAGGTGAGGTGCTAGTTTTCGATCCGCTACTATCAATCCAGGACTAAAGAGATGATATATTAGTACCGACTATTCAACCGGCACTAATACACCAACCTAGTCCCCGGTGGGGAATCCAATCGGAACTAATTCTTCATGTATTAGTATCGACTGAGATGCACAGTTGGCACTAAAATCCATAACTTTAGTGCCGGCTTGACTTCTCAGCCGATACTAAATACATAGTTTTTTAATTATTGTCTAATGTGATCTTAGTTAACTAGTACAGATTAACATTATCTTAATTTTAATTATTTACGCTAAATTCTGGTCTGTTGATAGATAACTGGTAAAGTCTAATTTATTTTTTTGTCTAATGTAGACATGTAAAGTTTCATTTAATTTATGTTGTTTTTTTGTTTAATTTATATCGTACGCAAATTTTTGTTTCATTTCACACGGTAAAAGAAGAGAACACAATATAAAAATTATCACTTTGTATATATAAATATAATAGTGAGTATATTTACATATATATATTTGTAGATATATACTATATATATACTATATACTACTCGTGTCACCGCTGCCCCATACCGAGCCGCCACTGCGGACGTCACTGCCACCGTCGCCGCAGCCCCATGTCGAGCCGTCACCGTGGATCGACGTCGCTGCAGTCGTCGTCGTTGCCACCATCGTCGCTCCAAGCGTCGTCACCACTGCCATCGTCGCTGTCATCGTCAATGTCTAGTATTGCATCGGTTCTAGTAGCACTGTCATCCGAACAGGCAGAGTCTTGCTTCGCCAAGTTTCTAGCCCAAACGGTGTCGTCTTCGACCTAGAGGACCCTAGCATCCTCCAGATCCTCCTAGGCCTACACAACCCGCACAATGTACGAGTCATTCGTGGTCATTGAGAAGTCCTCCTCAGACATCCATGACCAAGAAGACAATGTAGAGCAAGACGACATGACTGAATACAGAAACAAAACGTAAGACGAACAAAATATAGGGCTAAAGACGAACACCGTGAACAAGATGAAAGCGAACTTACCGAAGCAGAAAAACAACGGATGGCAAGTCAGCAAAGAAGAAGATGGTGTGAAAGTAGTACATGAAACAACGGAGTACATGGACCTCCTTATATAGTCGTGTCTTTAGTACTGGTTACGAAGACAAACTGGTACTAAAATGCGATGGGCTTAGGTCCCGAAGAGACGTAGGTGCGAAACTTTCACCTTTTAGTACCGGTTTACATTATAAACATGTACTAAATTTGGATGGGCACAAATAATGAGGAGACACGCGCTATAATTTGGCCAACTGTTCCATTACAGATGGGCACGAAACCACATTACATACGTGAGCGACTGTAGCGATCGTCGCCGTATAAAGTTTTTGGATTTCCTTTTGCGAACTAAAATTTATAAAATGAACTTAAATTGAAACATATGATGATCACGCTCATCGCATTTCATAGAATAACAGAGTTCATTAAGTTAAATACTACACCACTTCATTTAAACACAATATGGCTAATACAAAAGTTTGAACTATATAATAGCTAATTATTTACAACTATTTATCCATAATACGACAATGCTAACAATCGCGAGAAGAACAGATGACACTCGTGCTTCATTCTGCACTCCTCGCTGCAGAACAAGAGCAAGTTCTCAAGTCAGGGGTTTTTATAGCCACCGCAGCCGTTGGTCATGAACAAGTGCATCATCACTGTAGTGCTGGGTTCCAGATCCCACCACCCATGCACTAGCGACATTACCAGATGGATTGAGTCCACCTCATGTTCATGAAGATGCCAATAATGCTCGTTGGTGATCATCCTACGCACGTCGCCGATAGAAACCACCATGTCTGTCTCCTCGCCTTCCACTAGCCTTATAAGCCACAACACGATTGAGCTCGGTTGCGGTGTTCTCATAGTTGTACTCGACGAAGGCGAGCAAATAGGCATCCATCTTGTTCCTGACCTCTGCGAACGTACATAATAGTTTGGCACCATGCGATGGCAGCCCTACACCGAAGGCTAGATGCATGGCCTAGATGAAGCATGCCGTCGTGTGGCTCATGTCTACCAAAGCATGCACCAGCCGTAGGTATCGAGGATGTTCCTTCTAGGACATCTGGGGATCCTCGTGCACCAGGGCAAACCTCCTCCTGATGGTGTGGTCATGGCATGCCCAGCGCATGGTCCGACACACCTGGCGCAGCCTTTGGAGTTTAGCTAGCGATGCCTCGGAGGTCTCGGTGATATGCTGGGCGATCTCCATGGCGAAATCAAATAGGAGCATGTTACATTGACTTAGTGCCATGGTTACTACATACGTCGATCGACTCTCCGCCGGTAGTCTAGTAGGAAGTAGGGGGCTGAGCGAGGACTGCTAGAGTGCTAGTACGAGACGTATGGATTGTGACCGGGGATTTTAACGTAACGATTAGTGAGATCAAGCATCACTGGGGAAAAGAAGCGGTATGATTGTCGCAGGAAATGAGCCGTCACCTCAGGATTGAATGAAGCAGTTCTATCGTCCGTCAGTGCGCGGCTCGGTGCATTTGTGTGTATCAGTGAAGAAATGATTTGGAATCTTTAGTACCAATTTTTCTTTTTTCCCCGGTACTAGAGATACCTTTAGTACCGCGTAATAAATAAAACTGGTACTAAAGATACATGATTCTGAAAAAAGCACAGGTTTGAATGTTTAGTAGCAGTTCGGGATACCACCCGACGCTAAAGTTATTAGCACTGATTGGTGTGCTGGCCCGGTACTAAAACTCTTTATTAGTACTAGTTGCGGCTACTCATGATGTTCTCTCTCTTTTCTGACCGTTGTAGATGACTTTCAGTACCGGCTCCAGTTAGAATAGGTACTAAAAGAGGTGGATGAAAGGCCACTTCTCTAGTTTGTCAATCATACCTCTACTCTTTAAATTGAGTTCGTTGGGGATAATAGTTCATTCTTTATTATGGATTTTTTAAATAATAATATTTTAATGAAAAATTGCAAAAATGAAATTATACATGTAGGTGTTCCGATCCGTCTTCTCATTTGTCTACTGCTGCAAGCACTATAGAAAAAACCTTTAGAACTGGTTATTAAAAGTTTGTAGTACCGGTTATTAAACCGATGTAGGCAATCCAGAACTTATATTTACTTTATTAGCATCGATTCAACAACATGGTCTAATGTGTTATCAATATGTTAACAATAGAATTTTGTGACTGTTAGATCTAGTGAAGCAAGGGGCACCATTGGATCAAAGCCGTTTCAGTGGGAAGCCCTGACACTTTTTGAATTTAACCAACTAAACCTATTCTTAATTTTTGATTGTTTCAATGAGAAAATTTTAGAAAATGAGTAATTCTAGTATTTTTTTTATTTTTTTTAATTCCTTCAGAAATAGATAAATAATTTGTTTGGTGAATCGGGGCAGATGTCAGCGGTTCGAGTCCGCTTATCTCTAGCCCGTGAACTTAGCGGATACTATGATAGCACCGAATTTTGAGTGTGCAAGGTGTAGATTGACACTGTTCATATTTGTTAGCCTACATATGTAATCATATCCTATAATAGACAGTAGATAGATCTTCTTCTATTTTATTTTTAGCAAAAGAATCCTGAAGTTTGCTATAATTCGGGTAGGATTTTGTAACTCCACGGATATAAATATGTATACCCGAGAACCAAAATAAGGATCAATCTTTCGATCAATTCAACCCTTGGCGAATCACCTCCTTTAGGTATATAGAATTTCAGCAACTCTCTGCTCGATGTTAGGCTGCATCTGTGTAGTCCGACCTCTAATCATGAATAGGGATAAACTTTTGGCAGATTATGTTTGTTTAATCAAGACTTTCTCGATTGGGTTTGATATTTTGATTAAATCTGCATACCTGTTAGTTATCGATGTAGTGTTCTAATCTTATTCGTCGTATGCTTCATGTATAGATTAGATCTACTATATCAATCATGTCAATCTGTTGTTTATAAATTAGATGAAATCTCGTGATTAGGGTTAATCTAGTATTGTCTCGGTTTAGTCCGATCTATTGGATTTATTCTAGTTATGAAGATGGCATCTAAAAGGTAAATATTAGATAGATGTTTTGTTGGTGTTTTAGCCAACAATTTATCCTTTCTTGATAGATCTATTAATTATCAGTTAATATGCTTTTGATGTGATTTAACGATGTAAGTAATAATTTAGCATTGTCTCTCGGTTGAATCTGATCTGTTAGAATTGTTATTCATGAAGTTCAATCTTCTGATATCATGATTACTCATCAAGCCAATAGACTAGCATAATTGTGGTAGTGATTAAATGTTTATTCGACTGCTTTAGCATATTATGTCGAGTGTTGTCTTATCGGGTTCTATCGATACATTATCCAAAGCACTCGGGAGACGTATAAGAAGTTTGGCTGACATGATAGTCTTTATCTTATGCACTCATGAAGCCAATCAAAAAATAAACCAATACATTATTTCCTGTACTACCACAGAAACAATCTTTAGTGACTAATCTTTCCTGACGGATCAATGATGCATGTCAGTAATACACTTTTAGTGACGAACTGTTTTACACACGTCAGTAATATTGCATCATTAGTAACGGTTATAATGTGGCCCGTTACTAAAAAGGGAGCAGCCCTATTAGTGACGGGTCACATTATGACCCATCACTAAAGGATCGAATAACTAGTGATAGGCAGAAACTATCGCCCGTCACTAATGACCCCGCCGATCATTAGTGATGGGCAGTAGTTATCGCCCGTTACTATAGGTGCCTCTTGTGTATAAATAGACAGGGCCAACAGTGAACTAGCCACGTTTTCATATCACATAGAACCCTAAACCCAAGCAACCACGCTTCATCATGCTCCTCCACCGTTGTGGCTTCCTCTGCTAGATTCCGTTCCCTCACGGCCTCCATTCCATCGCGGCGTTTGTTGCATCACGGCCTCCGTTCTGCCATCCTCTATTCCATCGCGTGTGGCCTCTGTTCCGTCACTAACTCCCCCTCATCACCACCTCTTCGTGCCTTTCCTCCTCCCAAGGTAAGTACCCTCCTCCTCCTTCTCCTCGCCGGCTAGGGTTTAATTTGTGACTTAATTTGTGAATATGTGGATAATTTATGAATATGTTGCTTTTTGAATATGTGACTTTATTCTCCTATTTGCTCAATAAATAGAAGACTATTAATATAAGGATGTGTGTGATAATTAGGCTCACTTTTTTGTTTTGATAAGTTTGTTCATGCAATGATCATACATTATGTGCTATTATTATTGTTCATATATTTTCTTCATACAATGATCTTACATTATATGCTACTATTATTGTACCTATATTTTGTTAATGCAATGATCTTACATTATGTGCTAACTATTATTGGTAGTCATATTTTGTTCATGCAATGATCTTGCATTATGTGCTCACTATTATATAGTTTCATCATTTACGTCGTTTTTTCTTCTATATTCTTTAGAGGTTAGATTTAATGAATTAGTTGTCACACACACCTGTGAATTGAAATATAGCCTAGTGGCAAGGATGCTATTAAGTTGGCAGTCCGATATATAAGAGCATTTCATATTTGTCTTATTCAACATGAATTAGGGTTTACACAAGTATTATTATACTTTTTTCATCATTGTTAAATATAACATAAATTAGAGACATGGCAAGCCTCCCAAGTGATCAACAGGGTACTTTTGCTGGACATCATACTTCTAGCAGTAGGCGAACCCCTATGGTATTACTGTACTTTTTTGTTGTCCCGTACTGTAAGTGCTATGTGTTGTTATAGTAATCCATACCAACAATATAGATACCGACTTATGATTCTAAGTGTTGCCTTCTGAAAGTCAGTCATTTCCACGGGAATCACATGCAGGTGCGGAGAGAGGGGGCGCGTAGGGACCTGGCCCCCAACAATTTTTCATTAGACCCCCCTCGCGCCAGCAGGGCATGCTTTGGCCCATGGACCTCTCCACGCTCAAGCATTAAATGCAAAAGAACAGGCAACAATAGAAAGCTCACTATACAGTTAATCTAATCAACATGGACGAATGGTGACTTCAATCTGGCGTCTGGCGAAGTGGCGATTGAAGCAGGCTGTAGCACCAATGTCCGACGGCCACGTAGCGCTATCGCCTGGCAGGCGGCAGCGATGGCCACATAGGCTGCTCTCTACTAGGCATTTTTCATTGCATCTTTTTGGGCTTCGGTATGCCATATCCTCTGCTGCTATAATTAATTGGTGATGTATCAAAATCTAAATTATCTTTTTAATTGCTGTTTTGGTAGCAACTAGTTGTTGATTTGTCTAATATTTAACCATGAAGAGGTTAAGAACGATCGATAGTTTTTTAATCAAGTTAATCCAAGTTCTGGTGGGTGCTGAAACTACTGATATGACTATCAATCAATCTAGTTAACCAGACCAATCGATTAATGTGCAAACTCCTGATCAGAATACTTTTGTACTGCCACAAGATGAACAAACAAGAATTATAACTACATCATTTGAGAGAAATCCAGGTAAATGCCTTCAAATTTGGAAACTCCCTACTATGAAACAAGATGAAGCTAAGCGATTTTATATATCTGAAGTCCCATATCAACCAATCTTGACAGAGTATCCATTTAATAATTCATCAAAGCATCATCATTGTTTCAATAGTAATTGGTTTACAAATTTTTGGTGGATCAAGTACTCTCCTCACACTGATCATGCATATTGTCTGCCTTGTTTTCTATTTTCAAAGAAGCCAACTGGAAAGTGCAGCTCAGATGCATTCACAGTAACAGGATTTAAGAGTTGGAAGAAGGTTAACGATGGAGATAAGTGTGCTTTTCTATGTCACATGGGCCAGGATGCTAGTTTAGCTCATAACTATTCAGTTCAATGTTTTAATAATCTGAAGTACTGTTCATATTGACAAGATGATAGTTAAACAAAATAATAAAATTGTGGCAGATGCAAGACTTAGGATTACCACTACAATTAATGCCATTAGGTAATAATAATTGTTTTATTACTATTATTTCAATTAGAATAATTGATATTGTACTATCTAATAATTATGCATTCTTTATATTACTAGGTGGTTGACATTTCAAGCATGTTCATTTAGAGGCCACGATGAATCTCTTGATTCCATCAACCAAGGCAATTTTCTTGAAATGCTCAAATTGATGGCCTCTTACAATAATGAGGTGAACCGAGTTGTGTTACAAAATTCTCCAAATAATGCGAAATACACTTCACATGAAGTCCAGAAGATGATTCTTAGCATATATGCTCGAAAAGTACAGGCTGCAGTTAGAGAAGAAATTGGCAATAGCAAGTTTTGCATAATGGTTGATGAAGCTCGAGATGAATATAAGAAAGAGCAAATGGCGATAGTTCTTCGATTTTTCAATAAATAAGGACTTATAAAGGAGCGTTTCCTTGACCTCATCCATGTCAGTGACACTGTTGCATTCACTCTAAAGATGGCAGTTTATGTTGTTCTATTGGATAATAATTTGAGTGTGCAGGATATTAGAGGTCAAGAATATGATAGGGCAAGTAACATGCGAGGAGAGTGGAGTGGGTTGAAAGCTCTAATTCTCAATGAGTGCCCTTGTCCACATTATATTCATTGTATGGCTCATCTCTAATTGGCTCTTGTTGCAGCATCAAGGGAGGTACATGAAGTGCACAACTTTTTCCAACATGCAAATTTTATCATAAATGTTGTTAGTGTTTCACCCAAGCACAATGATGAGTTACTAGCAAATCAAGCTATGGAAATTGCTCATGAAATAATTGGGAGAGCTTGATACAGGAAGAAGCACAAATCAAATGACCTCCCTACAGAGGCCAGGTGACACTAGATGGAGTTCCCATTACAAATCAATTTTGAGCTTAAAGAAGATGTTTGGTGCCACAATTTCTATCCTACGTAGTATTGCTGAGCAGATGCTGTAGGTGCCCTTTGGATTATTGTCACATTTGATTTTGTATTTATTCTACTCATGATGGAAAAGATAATGAAGATCACTGATGTGTTATGTCAAACACTCTAGAAGAAATCTATAGATATTGTAAATGCAGTGAAGTCTGTTTCTATCACAATGGTGTTACTTGCTGACTTGCGAAATGATGGTTGGGAATCACTTCTTGATGAGGTCAAATCTTTTTTGCATGAAGCATCAAATTAAGATTCCAGATCTAGATTGCAAGTATGTTCTTTTGCATAATTCTTAAGTATGAGCTGGTATACATCAATACTATTCTTTCTACCATTTAAAACTTATTTCTCTCTACATTATATTTCACAGGTATGCTGATGTAACCAAGTCTCGGAATTAGCTTGACAACACCACAACCCTTCATCATTATAAAGTAGATGTGTTCAATGTTGCCATAGATCAATAGTTGTTTTAGTTAAAAGAATGATTTTGTTCTCAAGCGACAGAGCTTCTATCACTTTGTGCCACATTAGATGCAAGACTTGACACTTTTGACATGTCAAAAATATGTACTCTGATGGAAAAATACTATCCCGCTAATTTTTCGAATTAAGAAAGAGCTCAGTTGGAGTGCCAACTACCACATTTTCAACTTGATGTATGAAATCATCCTGACCTAAGTAGATTGTCTTCACGTTCTGATTTGACAAATGGATTATTTAAAGTGGGAAAACATTCTACTTATCCAATGGTGGATAGATTGTTAAGGTTAGTCATAACTCTTCTAGTGTAAACTGTGACCACTAAGAGGGCATTTTCGGCAATGAAGCTAGTGAAGAAATTTCTACAGAATAAATTGGGTGATGAATTTCTATGAAGCTACATGATAGTTTATATTGAAAAAAGAATTAGCAACGAAGATTAGCTCCTCTAATATTATTAAATCTTATGATCTAGTCGGTTCTCGTAGATCTAAATTCAAGTTAATATAAATGTAGTTCTTTTTCTATTATCAAGCATATGCTACATTGTCTTGTTATCATGTTTTAGAACTAATTACTATAGAGGATATTGATTGATTTTTTATCATAAAATACATGCTACTATAATTATTATATATGCTCTTATTGATAGTGCTAAAAAATTAATTATTATCATTAACATTGTGAATTGGCCCCCCTTGTGTTCAATTCCTGGCTCCGCTCCTGGTCACATGGTACATACATTGTACATTGCATATTATATTTATGTGTAATAAAACTAACAAACTAAAATCAAATTAATACAACATATATTAAGTTAAATCAGAACATATTTATATAAGCATGCATATATATTTCTATAAGGTTCTGAGGCTGCCGCATCTGCGCCTCGCCAAGGCGAAAGAAGTGTGCAAACGATGTTGTTGCCATATATCACTCGTAGGTGGTAGCTATACATTACTTGTTTATGGCTTCTTCAGGTGGTAGCTATACATCTACACACACGTGTGTATCTTGGTTATCCTGATCTACTTCCAATCCTCTTCTGCGTGATCTGAAATTAGCACAGATATATTAATTATGGTTAATTACTTCTATGCCACCATTATTCTTTGAGTTTCGCTGCATGCCATTACAATTCACCAATTTATCAAGATACCATTACTGTTTCATGATACTTTCTTTCGTGATATCTTCTATGCTTTCAGCGCATACGGGCCCACCTATGGTGCTCACCTTTTTTTATTACCAATCCTGCCCCTCCTCTTGTCTTCTTCCTCCTCTTGTTCCGTTGTGCCCTTCTCTCCCGAAGCCTTTCCCCTTGCTTTTCTCAACTAAAGGCACAAACCAACTTCTATGTATAGGGATGAAAGTGATTCGGATTGTTTTCGATCGAATCTAGAAAAAACGGATTTGGATCTGGATTTTTTGTTTCTGATATGGATTTTTTTGGATATGGATTCGAATTCAGATATTTTTCAGATACAGAAACATATATGATATCGCTATGAGGTTACCCATGGATGAGATTTGTATAGGCGTATGGGGAGGTCTGTGATCGAAATTCAATGGTTGCCTCACAAACAAAAGGAGACAGGGATTTTTAGATAGGTTCGGGCCTCCCGGAAGATAATAACCTTAACCCTGTGTATAAGTATGAGCCGAAGAGCCTGACATGGATCTTAAGCATATGTGCGTGAGTCTAAAAAGACGTCCCTGTAAAAGGTGCCCCCAATCCCTTTATATACTATAGGGATTTGGGGGTTACCGTTCAGGGTTTAATCAGCCCTATTAATCCCTTTTAAATCGGCTTAAATCACCTAGGATCATGGGCTAATAATTATAGCAGTTATTCGCTATATTTATTTGACTGTTACGCCCTAGAGTTTATTGCTATTAATGAGGGCGACTGACTGTTGAATGAGGATTTTGAGTCCTGGCGGTCGAGCGTCCTTCTGAGTCCTGATGGTCGGTTGTCCTCCGGAGTCCAGCCGGTCAGGCATCCTCCCAAGTCCTTCTGGTCGGCACTCCTTCCAGGTCATAATTAATGCTCTATCTTTCTGATCCCGTCTTCAGTCTGATCACCATAAATGAACTCGGAGAGTACCCCAGGGTCATATCCCCGACAGGAGCCCCCGACCTCTTTGCGGCAGAAAGGCGATAATTCTCTGGATGGTGTCGAGAAGTTGTAAAGAGCACCAACTTTGATTTTTTTTTCTTTATGGACTAGGCAGGGGCTCCGGTAAGGTGCACCTGCCGGGTGTAACCCCTGAGCATGAAGGTTTGTTTAGAGAAATAGGCTTTAAGCTTTGAAGTCTTGCCTCATTGTTATTGAAGCAGGAGAAATTTGAGCCCCCGGGCATTTTGACGATCGGGCTCTCATTGGAGTTGAGAGATATTTTAAATCTTTGGTGTTTTGGTGAAAAGGCGTCTACTGGAATCCATTGGCATACTAGAGTATATGAACCCTTCATGGTGTCAGTCGGAGTCGATAGGAGTGGAGGAGTAAATGGGCCCCACAACGTCAGGCGGAGTTGTTAGAGACGGAGGAGTAGGTGGGTCCCACAGTATTTTGGTGTAAAAAGGCACTAGTTGCTGCAAAGGAATATGGGGCCCACAAAGATTTTGGTGAAACAGACGCAAGTTGCCGTATATTGGCAACTGCAGGCGTACGTGGGGTCCACGGAGGTTTCGGCGGGAAACGGTGTCATACTGGCGGCTGCAGGAGTAATGGAGTGCGTGGGGTCCATGGCTGTCTTCGCAAAGTAGTGGCTGGCCGAGGGGATGGGATCTTGATAGATTCAATTTGATGCGCATGAGTTCCTAGGCACTCTGGCTAGTGGATGTCAGTTGGAGCGGCAGGTGTCGATTCGGCTCTCGTGCGCAACCATCCGATCTGCTTTGAACGGCTTGATGAGGTCATCACGGTGGTTTGACTAGCGAAAAATAATCGCGGGTTTGTCCCGAGGCGATTGTAGCGTAGTGGGGGCTCGAACCGTCACGTGGTCGGCTATAAGTAGCACCTCTAGCGCTTCATTCACCGCACGCTTCTGTTGTTCATCTTCTTCCTTCCGCGCAAAGCTTTCCCGCTGGCACCTCGCCGTCTTGGTCACCACTGCCACTGCGTAGTGTGCCTTCGCAAGGCTCACCGCCTCTTCAACTTGAAGCCACTTGCTCCACCGTGCACCGTCTCTATGGCAACCACCGACTTCAACACTGGCGTCGATCGCTCCAAGGAGTTCATAAGGTCCAGTGCGATGGAGTGGAAGATTCAATTGTTGGAGAAGGCTGGAGTCCTCCCGACGAAGGCGCTGTCCTTGTGGCGTGCAGTGGTGGGAGAAAACTTTCCAACCCCGAACACTAATGAACTGGTGGTGTTCAAGTCCTTTTTTCAGCGTGGGTTTGGCTTGCCAGCGCACCCTTTCCTTTGAGGTCTCCTCTACCACTACGATATTTCTCTCTGCAATCTCATCCCCAACTCCATTCTCCACATTTCCATTTTTATCCATCTCTGCGAGGCCTACCTCGGCATCGACTCCCACTTCAATCTCTTCCGCTACTTCTTTTCTCTATGATTTTTGAAGAAGAAGGTCATTGGTGCAACCGGAATCCAGCTCCACAATGGCAAGGTGGCTGAGTACATCACCGTCCCTCTCCCGACATCCAACAAGGGCTAGCACTCCCAGTGGTTTTACATCGGGAATAATGAGCCGGCCCTTTCACTGGAGACCGACCGCGTGTTGGCCTAGGCCTTGACCTGGTCAGACCAGTGCGGGTCAGAGGACTAGGCCTAGGTGGAGGAGCTTGTCTGAGAGATCAGTGAACTTCGAAAGCAGAAGCTGATAGGGGTCCACGTGCCAATTAACTTTGTGCTCCGTGTTTAGCCCTGCAAGAGCTGGGTGCGGCCGAGGTACGAGTATGTGGGGCGGTCAGATCCCTCTTAGGAGTCCATCGAGTCCCTGTCTGCAGAAGAGGGCACCAAGCGGGTGCGAGACCTTCTTGCCCCCAAGACAGCAATCGGGAACGAGGATAGCCCGCGCTCATACAATTTGCTAAATCCTCGACTGGCGGTAAGGCCTTGCTTCTTGTTTGTTATTTTTGCATTAATGTTTGATAATATTACCTACCGGGTGTTAATGGAGTCTGTATTGCAGGGGCAAGAAGCTTATTGCTCGCTGGCGCCATTGCTCGAGCAACCCCGCGTGGTCGGGCAGAAGGACATCGATCGGCCGATCGGAACAAAGAAGAGGAAGGACAAAGACGTTTGTCCTCCTGCGGCGAAGAAGCCGCGCGTGAAGGTGGCATCGCAGGGGAAACCCAAGGTGCCATCTTCATTTCATGGAGAGGCCGGTGCTGATTCGGAGACGTCCGACATCGGACCGGCTGGTGGGGCGGTGATGGCATCATCATTATCAACTTCTACACCTCCACCGCCGCTGCCTCCACCTCCTCTACCGTCGAGAGGCCCATCGGGCCCACACCGGCGGATAAAGAGAAGTGTGTTCTGGAGGTCCACCTGGTGAGTTGATATCTTGCCGGCCTTGATGAATGCCTTAGAGTTGACATCAGTGCACCAACACCGCTGCCCAATGATGATGGCGTGACTAGCCCATCGGTGGCCAGTGGCTCCAGGGTGGTCGGTGGAGGGGACGACGCGGCGACGACTACACTAGTGGGTGCGACAACAGCTGTGGTGGCAATAGTGACCACTGATGAGGTTGTTTTCATGGCCACCACCGGGCCGACCACCGCTGCCCTAGCCCCCGAGAGCCGTCCAGCGGAGGTCCCGACTGTGGGAGCACCGACTGCTGCTACGTCGAGCAGCGGTGTCCCAACCGCACGAGCGCTGACTGCTACTGTGCCAAGCAGCGGTGCCCCGACCGACATCGGAGCCATGCCGACTGCGGCTGGCCCGACCGGTGGCACAACAATGGAGGAGCAGCCGACCGCCAACCCTCGAGTGAGGGAGGTGGAAAATGAAGTGCCCCAGCAGCCGAAGTGATGGGGTCAGGAGGTGGCCCAGCCCCATTGGTGATGAAGTGCAGTGGGAGGTGGCCGAGTGCTATGATGCACTTAGCCGTTTCGGCCACGCGACCAGTGTAAGTCATACAGATTTGTATTTGTCTTTGTTATCCACCACATGTAGCTAACTTTTTTCTTGTTGCAGCGCGTATTGAACCGGTTGGTCGGGAATATGGGCGTGCCATACCCCGGCCACAACCTAGACTTGGGGGCTTTGAACGCCCAAGTTTAGCAGCTGACAGAGCAACTGGCCAGGAGCAAAGCTGCCTGGCGAATAGCAGAGAAGGATATTGAGATCCTCCACGCACAGTTGGACATCCGCTCCTCTAGTAAGTAATTAGCTACTGCAAGAATTGTTGGCGATTTGTTGTGGTATTTGTCTAATCATTTTGGTGAATAAACTGGGTGACCTTGGAGGCCCAATTGGAGATGGTGACTGCCATGGCTGAGTAGTCGATCACTACGGTGGAAGTTGCCATGGCCGAACGCGATGAGGCCAAGGACAGGGCGGCGAAGGCTGAGGCCGAGGCGGCTGAGCTAAAGAAGAAGATCACCGCCTCCGAAGCCACAGCCACGGTCACCAAGAAGAAGGCCGATGAAGTAGTCGGTGAGTATAAAAGTATGGTCATCTAATATTATCGTCAATTAGCTTTAACCAATATAATTGGCTGACCCTTGTCTTTGTCTTCTACAGAACTGCATTGGTGGGTGAACGTTTAGTTCGCTGACCTAGAGTTGTGTCTGAGCAATACTCAGGTGTAGCTCGACCACGTCCAGGCGTCGGCAGAAATAGTCATCAAGATGATTGATGAGGAGCCTGCCAACGTCGAGTGGACTATGGAGCATTTTCTTGGGCGAATTCAAGGGTCGGCCACACGTCTTTGGGACTAAGCCTGAGACTTCATGAAGCAGCGGCCACTCACGCACTCAGCATAGTCCGAGCGCTATACCCGACTGCTCAGATGGATCACATCCAGGCAGGGTGGCCAGCGAACGTCGAGGAGTCTGACGTGGAGCAGATCTACGTGAAGGTGGAGGATACAGTGGCCGTGTTTGTTCAAGACTTAGAGCCGTATCCGGAGGAACCTGTCGATTAGAGAAAAATTATGTAGCAAAAAGAACTATGTATATATATAGTGGACTTTTAATGCAATGATATTTTGAAGTTAAAATTGTACTGTGTCCGAGCACTGTTTTTTGATTTCCGAGTGATTGGTATAGCTGTAGTTTGCCGCGTATGCATATGAAACGTTCAGCATCACGAGTGGTCAGAAATAACAAAAGAAAGAGGTTGGACAAACAGTAAGGCGAATGGC
Organism: Zizania latifolia; assembly: GCA_000418225.1. Taxonomy (NCBI): domain Eukaryota; kingdom Viridiplantae; phylum Streptophyta; class Magnoliopsida; order Poales; family Poaceae; genus Zizania; species Zizania latifolia. The sequence continues at coordinate 150,135 of KE370974.1, forward strand.
GAGCCCCCAAGCTTGCAGCAAATCTCAATAAGTACTCA
>KE370974.1:170850-183879 GCA_000418225.1 Zizania latifolia
AGAACGCAGGCGCGCCGCGTCCAGAGCGCGGCCAGCGCGACGCGTGCGACCGACCGGTTCAAGAAGCTGCAAACAGTCCGACGGCGACACACTCGGCACAGCAACAATCCTCTCCGGCGAGACTTTTGTATAGCCTCTCTACCCATCCTTGTATGCACACCATGTGTTTGATATAATACCTATACTGTTTTTCTGTGTGCATGCCATGTGTTCGATGGAATGCTCATGAGGCTGAACTGTGTTTTTTTTGTGTATGCCATGTGTTCGATGGAATGTTTATGAGGCTGAATACTACTGTTTTGGAGATGTCATCAAGCTATTTGATTGAATGTCCATGAGGCTGAACACCAAGTATTTGATCTTGTGCATATGAGTGCATTTTTACGTGTCTTTTTCTGTAGATCGTATATTGCACTCATGAATGCATTTTGACTGATACTTGTCTTTTCCTTGGACGATCTATTTCTGAGAGTATTTTTTGGTGGAGTGTGTATCAACTTGCTATGAGTGAATATTTTTAACACAGCCTTGTGCTGAGCATCTTGAAACCACTCGCAAGTTCGATACAAGAGGTTGAAAGTTTTTTGTTTATCCGCTGTGTTTTTATTTTTGCGCCCATTCACCCCCCCTCTGGTCGCTAGTTTCGGTCCTACATCCCTCCCCAGTGCCCTCCCCTCCTCCCTACCGGGTGCCCTCCCCTCCTCTCCGCCACCCTCATCGCCACACCACGCCGCGCCACTGACGCTGCACCCCATCGCTGCCTTGTTGCCTGGCGTCGCGCCCCATCGCCGATGCCATGCCCCGTCAAGGCGCCAGGCCTCATTGCCCCTTGCCTCGCCACGCCACGCCGCGCCGCACTACATCTCTTTTTTTATTTTTAGTTTTCTTGTTTACCGAGTACCAAATTTTCGTCACTTGGCAAACCGACCGTCATGCCCCCATTAGACACTTTTTTTGCGAGTGCTAAATTTGACACTCGGAGAACCTGTTCGATCCTACCACGGAATAGAAATTACTTACGAGTACACATTTTACTCTCCCAATTGGAGCAGTAGCAAGCCGAATTGTGAAGGCCGTCTCGATAAATTTGAGGCTTGGGTGTAAAAATAGAATAGTTTATATAACCAAATTATACTTTCACTTAGTTATACAATTTTAATATATGTTTTCGTTATAATAATTGGGAATATATTAAATATTAATATGGTTATAAAATAAACTTGCATTAGAACGTCACAAATTAATAATGAATCGACTAAATAATTGAAATTGTATTCATATATCGGTCTATAGATTTTAATAGACATTTCTTTTTCTTTTTAATTAAGTAAATATTTTTAGTTAATTAGAATTTAAGGTCCTAAGTTTTGTGGGTCGCTGCCCACCCTGCGCATGCCACTAGGGCCCTGCCAATTGTCTCCGAAGACCTCTTCAACCTTCTGACCTCCGTCTGAGCTGTACGCTAACTCAACATGCATTGACCTATACCTGAAGGTCTGGTAGTGATTACCTACTGTTGACCGGATGTCAACCATATCTCTACCCTTTAAATTGAGTTCGTTGGGGATAATGGTCCGTTCTTTATTATGATTTTTTAAATAATACTGTTTTAATGAAAAAAATACAAAAAAATGAAATTATACAAGTAGGTGTTCCGACTTCCCACTTTGTCTAGTGCTGCAATCACTACTATATGCATAAGTGCTGAATTATGAGAGTGAATGATATTATTGTCTGATACCATATTAAATTGTGAGTGTCCACTTACAAACGGTATGACATTTCTGACATAAAAAATTAGATTGATCGTCATACACAATTGAAATAACATGTTTATTTCCCCTGACCAAAAGATGCATTAATTAAAGATTGTAATACGTGTTGCGATAAGTAGGAACATGTGCATATGGATGTCCAAAGTGTTGAATTGTGAGAGTGGATGATATTCTTGTCTAATACCATTATGTCCCTTCCGAACGGTATGAAATTTCTGACACAAATTAACAGCCAAAATTGATCTCTATTAGGCCCGCGAGTAATTCAATGAAATTGATAACTTGCTATAGAGAAATAGAGGGTGCATGTTGTTGTGGTAACGATGATTAACAACAGAGTTCAAGTATGCTTCGAAAAGCAGGAGATGTGAAGTGTTTTATACTGGTTCAGTCCTCCAAATTGGATAATAGGCCTATATACTCATGCACCATGGACAAAAAACAAAAAATTCCAACTCTGAAGAAAAAAGAAGAAGCAATCCTAACCGGATAATGTCGAATTTGTAAGTACTGATAATTTTATAACAATTCTAGTAGTTAAAACACCTAAGAAACAGACATGTATACACATGGATCAATCAATGTTGTAGGAATCAAAGTCATATATGATCATGTATCACATTTTATAAATATGCTCGTCCATCTCCTGCATGCAAGAAAAGTACCAAGTTGATCTTACATAAAAAATAGAGCTGTTAACCTTGAAGCACTTGTAAGATTGAAATCCCTAAAAATGATTCAAAATTTGGGCAGCACCTCCTCTCTGTTCATCAGCTCATCACAAGCTAGTTGGTGGTGCTAGCGAGATTGCAATTTATATCATTCATCATTTTAACATTGGGTCAGGAAACCATTTGGCACTAAAAATACTTTTAGTATGGGTTAGGAAACCATTTGGTATTAAGCTTATTAGTACTAGTTAGGCTCTCCGCCCAGTATTAATGCTCAAGCTTTTAGTATAAGTTGGAGACCTCGATCGATACTAATAAGTTTAGTATTATGCTGTCTTCTGATCCAGTATAAAAGTATTTATTAGTAATAGTTATACATATCTACGATTTTCTCTCTCTTTTTTAACCTTTGCAGGGACTTTAGTACCGGCTGAAATTAAAATGGATACTAAAAAAGGTGGATAAAAGTCCACTTCTCTAGTAGTGAAATAAACTAGTGTTAGAACATCACAAATAACGAATCCACTAAATGATGAATATCGGTATTTATTAGATTTCACTAGACATTTCTTTAATTAACTAAATATTTTAGTTAATTAGAATCTAAGGTCCTAATTTTTTTTGGGTCGCTGCCCACCTTGCGCATGCCACTAGGGCCCTGCCAATTGTCTCCCAAGACCTCTTCAACCTTCCGGTAGTGACCTAGCTCGGTCTGAGCTGTACGTTAGCTCAAGCATGCATTGACCTACCTAAAGGTCTGGTAGTGACAGCTTTAGGCTAGCTCAAGCATTGACCTACCTAAAGGTCTGGTAGTGATTTCCTACTTGTTGACCGGATGTCAACAATATGTCTACTCTTTAAATTGAGTTCGTTGGGATGGGGGGATAATGGACCGTACTTTATTATGGATTTTTAAACAATAGTATTTTAATGAAAAATTGCAAAAAATGAAATTATGCATCTAGGTGTTCGGACTTCCCACTTGTCTACTGTTGCAATCACTACTGTAGAAAAAAACCTTTAGAACCAGTTGCTAATGGTTTTTAGTACAGGTTATTAAACTGATATAGGAAATCCAGAACTTATATTTACAGGTATTAGTATTGATTCAACATGGTCTAATGTGTTATCAATATGTTAACAATAGAATTTGGTGACCATCGGATCTAGCGAAGCAAGGAGCACCGTTGGATCAAAGCCATTTTGGCGAGGGAGTCCTGACAGAGTCTGACAAGGTGTCGATTGACAGTGTGCATATTTATTAGCCTACGTATGTAATCATAGCAATACTGCAGTAGATAGATCTTCTTCTATTTTATTTTTAGCAAAAGAATCCCGAAGATGTCCATGGTCTAATGTGTTATCGATACGAGTACTGCCTATCTAGACATCGGTCTCGGTCGGTGACACCACATGTTGTTACTTAAGTGTACTCTTTGAGAATCCGGTCTTGCTTCCGTCTAGTAATTTCCAACTTTAAATCCACTCCTTCTAGAGAAGAGTATCTGACTAAACAACATCTTCAATTTCACATGTAACTATATATACTTGAACCCTATTCATGTACAAAATTTTATACCTAAATTGGCCAAAGCTAGTATATTTAGATTTTTACAGCTTTATCCTAAACACTCTTAATACATGTTGTATTAATTTGATTTTAGATTTAGCTTAAGATTATGTGCATGCATTTGTATATACGACGTAATAATACATGCTTTGTATATAGGAAAAAGTCTAGTTTACTCCTCAAATATATAGCTACAGATGAATGTTTCCCTAAACTATAAAATCAAGCTCTTAACCCCTAAACTATTCTATACCGGACAAATAACCCAAGGAGCGGTTTGAGACGGTGGTTTTACTGATGTGTCTGTCCACGTGGCAGGAGACGCTGACGTGGCTGCACGGTGGCAAGGAACACTGGCAGGGAATGTCTACGTGGCTATCGGACCCACTTGTCAGTGGCATGTCATCTTCTTCCTCCTTTCCTATCTTCTCCCTCTCTCTCTCCTGCGCCCACAGCCCAAGCCTACACCCCCACTGCATGCGTGCGGCCCTCTCGGCTGCCGCTCGCACTACCACAAAAACGGTCTTTACTGATGGAATAATGACACGCGTTAGTAATACACATTTAGTGACGGGCTATTTTACACGCGTCAGCAATGCTGCATTATTAGTGACGGGTCTAAGTCTGACCCGTCACTAAAGATGGGCACCCCCATTAGTGACGTGTCATGGTATGACCCGTCACTAAAGAGGTCCCCTATAGTGACGGGTTTTCTTTCTACCCGTCACTAAAGAGGCCCCCTACATGACTGTCACTGAGATGTACATTAATTGACATTAGCCCCTTTAAATACCCTGGATGCCTGTGTTTCGATTTCAGAATACCAAATGCAGCATATATTCTCCTCTTTCTTCCTATGCTCCTTTTCTTTCTTGGCCATGGAGGCTTGTGGTGGATGTTGCATGGCTCGACACATCCACACCGTCGTGTGGAAGCGTCGGACCAGGCTTCATTCCACACAAACCTTGAAATGGTGTCGTTGAACAGTAGCACAACACTTGTGCAGTCACTGTTAGAGGTGACCGCACAAGTGTTGTGCTATGACCTACTGATCATCAGTGACAGGTGGTAACTAAAGCCCGTCACTGATGACCTGCTGATCATCAGTGACGGGTTATAACTATTACCCGTCACAGATGATCAGTCATCAGTGACGGGTGGTAACTACCACCGTCACTGATGACGCCCTCTTATAAATGGGCGGGGGCACCGAAGTGAATCGTCACGCTTTTATTTCGAGCGGTCCTAACCCTAGACTCCCACCGTCGTCGTCGCCTTCGTCGTGCTCCTCGCCGCTCCGTCGCCCGTGGCCCCCGCACCGTCGGTCGTGTCACATGCACCGTCGGCCGTGTCCCCCGCACTGTCGCCCGTGGCACCCGCACCGTCGTTGCGTGTGGCCGCCCTACTCACCGCCACCTCAGTTGCATTCTCCTCCTCCTCTTCCTAAGGTCCTCCTCGTCCGAAATGTTGATATGTGGAAATGTGGATATGTTGATAATTTGTGGAAATGTTGTAATGTGGATAATTTGTGGGAATATTTGCTCAATGAAGATGATGCTATTACTGTGAGGATGTGTGTGACAATTTAGGTTCTTTTTTTGTTTTCACAAGTTTGTTCATGCAATGCATTATGTGCTCAATGAAGATGATGCTATTAGTGTTCTTTTTTTGTTTTCATAAATTTGTTCATGCAATGATCTCTCATTATTTGATAATATTGTTCCTATATTGTATTCATGCAATGTTCTTTCTTTATGTGTCAATTTCAGTTTCATTACAAGCTTACTATTATTATTGCTTACTACTATTGCTTAATGAATTAGTTGTCACACACACCTATGAATTAAATTGTAGCCTAGTGGCGAGGAGGCCATTAAGTTGGCAGCCCGACATCTAAGAGCAATCATGTTAACCGTACGTGAGGTTATATTCATATGGTTATTAAATTTCAGTTTATAAAATCATTTATGAGAAATTATTTAAGTTACATTCATATGTAGATAATTTATGGAAATGTTGCTTTGTAGATAATTTGTGAAATATTTGCTCAATAAAGATGATGTTATTAGTATGAGGATGTTTGTGACAATTTAGGTTCAATGAAGATAATGCTATTAGTATGAGGCCGACATCTGAGAGCTATCATGTTATTTGCCTTGTCTAACTAGCTTTATTTAAATTTTATTGTTATAGTACTTTTCAAGACAGTACTGTAAGAAGTTGGCACGGTATGTGCCTTCCATTTTAGCATTAACAATGGTGCCCCTGAGACTGTCAAGTATGTGGTATAAACCTGGTCTACTGCTTTTAGCCAATTTCTTCGAGATAACTACTGGTTTTAGTCAATTTCTTCGAGATAACGCGCTCGAAGTTGGCACGAGCATTCACGGTGGTGCTCCTGAGGCTGCCATGTACGTGGTGTAAACCTAGCCTAGGCATTCACCGTGGTGCTCCTGAGGCTGCCATGTACGGTGGTGCTCCTAAGGCTGCTATGTACGTGGTGGATAGACAGAGAGAATCTCCGCATGATATTATTTAAGCTCTTGATATCACTAGAAGTTAGCTATTAGTTAGAAGTTAGGGAATGCTCTTATGGATATTTATTTTAGCCATGTTCTTCGAGATAACGAATTAGAAGTTAATATATGTGATACTAATTTAGTTATGAATCTTCTGTGATGAATTGTGAATCTTCTGTGATGAATTATCTGTGATGTGTTTTGGATGTTGCATATATTGGCTGCCAAATCCTGGCTGTGATTCAGGATACAGCCTAAAATATTTTTTTTAAATGACCATAATATTAGTGACGGGTGACAATAATCACCTGTCACTAAAGAACCCTTTAGTGACGGGTGACATTACGACCCGTCACTAAAGAGCCCTAACAGGTGAGCCGATAGGCCCCCCTTTAGTGACGGGTGAATACTGTCGCCCGTCACTAAAGGTTGACCCTTAGTGACGGGTGTTTACCCGTCACTATTGATGTTACATCACTGACGCGATAAGAGTGACGGGAGACTTGCTCGTCACTAATAAAGGTTATTACCCGTCACTAACGACCGTTTTTGTGGTAGTGTCGGCCGCCACCAGCCCGTCGCATGCATGCTTTCGCTCGGACTTAGGCGAGAGGGTGGCGCCACGCAGGGGCATGGGGACACCGGGGCACAAGCGAGCTGGACGCGTGGGGTGGCACGGGCGAGCTGGGCGTGGGCTAGGTGGGGCGGGGGCGTCGGCGCTACGGGGCACGGGGCGTGGGTGAGCCAGGACGGTCGTGGGGGGCACCGGCGCTGTAGCGCGCGGGGCGCGGGTAAGATAAGGCGGGCGCACGGGCGGCCACGTGGGGGCGCTAGGGCGGGCGAGCTGGGACCTGCGCGTGGGGGCGCCGGCACTGTGATGCCTGGGGCACGGGCGAGCCAAGGCGGGCGCGCGGGAGTTAGCACGTAGACCCAATCTGTCAAAAATGCCTAGCTTCACTTAGCTTCCAACTGTTCTTGTTAAAAATGGCATGACAACTAATGTCTTTTATAAAAAATGTCTAGTACACGGAGTTATGTTTTTCTTACACATTTGAACTTTGAAGGAGTTGAAGATGGCTGAAAGGCAATAGATCGATCATATGTGTTTGTTTGTTTGTTTTAATCAATCATACTTAGAGTTGGGCTGTTTATCTAGTTATAATAGGTAAAGACATAGACGTCGGTGGCTGGTACAAATGTGTGGCATCCAGATCATATGTCAAAGGAAAGTTCTGGGCCTCATTTCACCTTACCAAATCTCACGTTTTAAATGGATGTGAGGCGCACGAGCTGGAGTGGGCGCGCGGGGGCGAGCTAGGCGCGCGGGGTGGGCCGGGGGCTGGTCGCGAGGGGATCCGAGAGCTGGTCACAAGGGGATGCAGGGGCGGCCGACTGGTGGCCAGGAGGAGGAGTAACGAGGAAGACGCAAGAGGAAGGAGGAAGAAGGAAGAAGGAAGAAGGAAGAAGAGAATGAGAGAGAAAAGGGATGTATATTTTTGTGTCACTGATCCACATGTCAGTTTAGCCAGCTCAGATATTTAGATGCCACCGTGTAGCCACGTCGGCGTCTCTTGCCACGTGGATAGACACATTAGCAAAACCGCAGTCTCAAACCGCCCTAGGGGGATATTTGTCCGGTATAGAATAGTTCGAGGTGTTAAAAGCCTGGTTTTATAGTTTAGGGAAACATTCGTCTCTAGCTATATACTTGAGGGGTAAACTATATTTTTTCCTTGTATATAACATATAAGGTGAAATTCTCATTGAGTCATATAGGTCGGTTCATTTCAAGAAACCGGCACTAATAGTCATAAAGTATTAGTTCGAACTAATTAACGATGGTTTAAAATATATCACTAATGACAATTTTGAATAGTCATTGATGATGTGTTCTACAGTTCGAATTAGGGGAAAATGTGGTAGGTACTCTTAGTAGCCAACGGACACACATGTATTTCACAAGTTGTAAAAGGGTTTCTAACAAAATCCCAATATTACATTAACAGTTCTTTATATCATGAAATGAAACTGGGATTAGGGTGTGGACATGGTGAAATAATATCAATTACAGCGTACAATCAATCGAATATTATATTTCATCGATCACAGGGAGAGAAACAATTAATAAGCGAGAAGAAAAGAGTGCAAATATTTTAGCAACGTGAACGTAAATAACAGTAATCGAAATTAAGCTCGAACAAATAAATTAAGAGCAGCGCCAGCCAGAGGAAGGCGCGCGGCTGCTTGTTTAATTAAGCCGGCGGGTTGAGAATGCATCCCACTCGACACGAATGCCGGCCCGGACGACGCGTCGACGCGTCCCACGCAGTACGCCGCTCTGTAACATGTGTCGACGTCGTCGATGGGCTAGATTCCGAGCGCGCACATGACGCAGAGCTCTACGCCTAGGCACGCCGGCTCGTCGACCGAGCACTTGTACGACCAAGCCTGCGGCTGGCCACCTACGCTAGCGCCGTGGAGTTTCCCGCAGTCGACGCATTTGCGGTTGTTGCCCGCTTTCCACTCGCTCAAGTCGACCGGGTGTGCGCGTGCTTCAACCTGCGCACACGCGGCGGGAGGACGCCGCGGCGAGGGTGCACGGCGCCGAAGCCATCAATGTTGGCACTTTTGTACACACAGGAGACGCCGGCCATGCTCCTTGCGCAGATTCTGCACGGGTCGTCGTTGACGTCAAGGACGCCCGCGTTGGTGTTCGTGATCAATTGGAGGCGGCCAACGCAGACGAGCTTGGTGTTCTTCGGCAGGCGGAAGCACGCTTCGTGGAGGAGGAAGTTCTTGCACTCGGTTCTGTCGCACCTGTAGACCCTCTCGCCAACCGCGACGGGGCGAGTACACATCCGGCACGTCGCGTTGCCCAACTTACAGACCTCTCGATGGAGGTTGTGCGGATGGGCGACATGCTGAGACATCGCACTCCCCATGGCTAACTAGCTAGGTATTCGCTCGCAACCTTACCGCTAGCCGCGACAAGCTCAGCTTGCATAAATACAGAGATCGAGGCACATGCATGAGCATGACTACAATAATATACTTGGCATGGCCTTCGTTCTCGAAAGAGAGAGAAGTTAGCCAGGCTCAAACAGGACGAAAACGTCACGGGAAGAGAAAAGTAGACAACCTTTATAAATCGATTTCTAGATTTTAAATACATATATTAGATTTAAAAACGTACATAAATAGTCAGTTTGAGACATTAAAAACTAATCTATTTTTTGAGATACCATAAGGAAGAAGCTTCTCAGCTGCTCAACTTGCTCCGTGCCGTCGTGCAAGTTTCTGCAAGCCAAAAGCCCGCCAGGCGTGATGATGAAATGATGCGGATATGATTCTCGGAAATCACCATTTTGCTTGTCTTTGTGTTATCTGCCTGGCTGTGTGTTTTTGTTTGAATGGTTGCTTTTGTGGTGGCTGTGTGACCCTGCGTGGTCCTGTTAATTTGGCTGTGATCTTCCCCTGTGCAGGGTGATGTTAGCCTAGAGAAAAAAATAGCTTTGCAGTTTGGAAGTGTGTGGTTGTTGAAGCTCAAACTATGAGTACTTTGGATGTAACACTGGTAACCCCACTTTCGTTTCAAGCTTTCTATAAAAACTGGACAAGAAAATTGCCTTTTATGAAAAAAAATATTAACGTAGCTCTACCTCTTACAAACGGTATGGAATTCCTGACACGAACAGCTTATAAATTGGTTGTCACACATGATTGAGATACAAGTTTGTTTCCCCTAATAAAAAGATACATTAAAGAAAGATTATAGTAGCTGTGATAATTAAGTAGGAACATGTGCATGAGGATGTTCAAAGTATTGAATTGTGAGAATTGAAGATATTATTGTCTGATACATATTGAGTGGCTCCATTACTTACGAAAGGTACGAAATTTCTGAAAAATGGGTGCATACTAGATGCACACTATAGGATCAGAATAGGCGACCAGAGGAGGATGAATGATCGAAAATAAAAAATCATAGCGTAAGAAACAAAGCACCTGAGATTTATGTAACGGATTTACAAGTGATCAGTCAAATAACAGTTTTGGAATTAAATCACACAGACAATCCGTTACAACAATTTCAGAATAATCAAGCTCAAAAAAACAGAGAAGAAAATTTATTGCCGAGAAAGCTTATCGCGCAGGGAATGAGGAAAGTACCAAAAACAGTTCATATGGCAGGACGGAAACCAAATAAAATTCATAGGCGTAAAAATAATCTGCAAATTCCACAGAACTTTCCTACGGAAAACATGCCTGACACGGCTATCCTATTTTATCTCGATTCACGCGCTGCTGCTTTTGGCATGACAATGGTAATTCTCGGTACAGATGTGGAGTGCCTTAATGCACAGCATGCAAACAATATAACACATTAACTTTTGATTCAATGCAAGATAAGAAAAACTGAGGAACCGTGCAGAGCCTTCTTGACTAGACAGCAACCAGGAACTCTGTGCACACAACGTTCAGTCCTTTCTTGAGCAGTGAACCAAAATAATAAAGAAAACTCAAATCAGCCTGAAGAATCTTTTCCAGAAAACAAACCGAATCGTTGTATAAAAGTAGTCTGATTCTATGGAGTACGAGCCTCAGGCGCAACAAAAGAAAATTGCTGCTGTTTTAATGCAAAAACTATGCTGAACAAGGGCTTGAATTCAGAATGGACAGAACCATAAAAATGCTGGAAGTACACAGAGTCCAAGCTACATAGAAGATAAATGCTCCGTTCGGTCTCTGTGCCTTTTTCTTGGTTTGTCCGAAGCGAGACCAGGCACGCAGCTTGCGGCCTATAGCCGCGATTTAACGCGGAGGTCTTTCTTGAACAGAACCAGCGCGTGGCTCGAAGTTTGCCTTGAAGAGAGCTCTGAAACACGCTACAGCCGGCTGAGCAATGAAAAGAAGTGGGAGTTTATTTCCCTATTGCACATCTGCTACCGGTGATTTGACAAATCATGTAGCCTGTTCTTTGTGCAAGCGAAATAGGACAAAGCGCAATCAAAATAGCAGCACTAGGCAACAGCTCTCTAGAGATCTTGCTGATGAAACAATAGAAACAAGAAAACTGAGACAGATCCAGAGAAATCTAAACAACTCATACTGTTTCAAGATCTAGGATTTCTTGGCATATGTGCGCCTCTAGAGAGATCAGCTTTTAACTGATACTGGTTATGAAGAACAGGACACAGAACACGAAGAAACAGCAAACCGATGAATGAAGATTCGAAGAAAACCAAAGATAGCAGAAGAACAGCAGATCCAAAAACACCTGAATGAAAAACCGAACTTTTTGAAGAAGCTTCTATGAGAAGACACAACAGATAGGTGGGAGGCCGCACCAAGGACAAAATGCTGTGTATTAGATTCCAAAACCTCAAGTTTACACTTAGAGATGGCAGGTATTTATAGCCCCTTGGGCTGAAACAAAAGACCAAAGTAACCCTATTCTTAGAGTGTTCCAAAGAACTAACCCGAGGGGCAAAAAAATGAAATTACAGACGCAAAATTATTCGGTATCGCGATTAAACGTAGCCGTCACGACACCGCTAAATTTAACGGGGATGTACACTTTCCGTTGATTCTGACAGTTTTAAGCCGAAGCCGTCAAAGCCTCCGGTGCCCCCGCACCGTGCACCCGGATTGGGCCCGATCCGACCCCGCTCACTCATCAGGTCATCTACTTTCCTCTTCTTCTACTTCTTCTCCTGATGCTGCTGAGTGTCTTACCTGTGAGTCTCTTCTAAGTGACCTGACGGCGCTGAAGTCTAAGTACACAGAGAGGGTTGACGAACGAGATTCTTTTGCTGTTGAGCTGGCTAATGCTCGTGAAGAGTTAATCGCAGCCCAAGCCCAAGCCTCAGTTGTTACTTCTTGCAAAGACTGTCCTATCCATCTTGATAACCTTGCTGAGCTGAGAGCTGAGTGTAATAGGCAGAAAAGTGAGGCTGAGCAGGTAAGCACAGAGTTAGCCCAGTCTAAGGCCGAGCTTCTGATGCTTGAAAAGGCTAAGGCTAAAGTGAGTGAGTGTGAGGTGTGCACAGCCTAGGGAGAGGTGATGTCCACTCTAAGGGAAGAGAGCGCCAACGTTGAGAATGAGAACATCTACCTCCGCCAGATCCTAAGCTGAATTAGTGCTAGAGAGCCTCAGCTGGGTATGATTATCCAGCAGTTCAAGCGTGGGGATGGCTTTGGAGTCGGGTACACCTACACCAAGGCTGATTTTGAGAGTGCTCTGAGCAAAGCAGTGGAGTGGAGCAAGCTGAGTCCAAAGGAAAAATATCCTAAGACCCATGCCACTGCCTCATCTAAAGCCGATCAGCCGGTGGATAGAGTAATTCATGAAAAGCCCAGAGTTCCACCCAAAAAGACTGTTTGGGTTTCCAAGCCTAAAAACCTCACCACTCACTTAGATAGCCTACCAGGACCCTCAGGAACCAAAACTCCACCAAAAGCCACCAAGCCCAAAACCAACACCCATGCTCATC
>KE370974.1:208692-220690 GCA_000418225.1 Zizania latifolia
GCGCCCGTATATATACTGGTGTAAATGAGTAATTAAACCAAATGTCAAATACGTACATGCCAACAACCGAACTCCACGTACGTACACGCTTGGAGGGGTTGTCTACTTGTTAGTTGACTGAAATATTATAAAATTTCAATCACTTTTGAACTCTTGGATTAAGATTAACTACTCTCATTACTCCTATTCTCTAATTGCACACAATTCTTCCTTCTCAGATGAAAATATAAATAATAGAGTGATTTTATAGTTTTTAAGCAGGAACCAAGACTTCTCTGATGAAAATATAAATAATAGAAAATATAAATAATAGAGTGATTCTAAGAAGTATCATAATTTTAATGTTAATTTTGATACTCTTAGTACATGAAATACCAACATGTACCAAAATTAACACTAAAAATTATGGTATCTCCTTAAGAACTATAAAATTTTCCTAAATAATATATTATTCTAATCTAGACATAAACAAATATATATATATGCGCTAAATATTTACAAAATTTCAAGATAAAAATACTCAAACTTATAAAAAATAAGGTTAAAATATATACATGAATAAATTGAGGTGCAAATAAACTAAAATTGCACATTATGTAAAACTGTAATTTCGGGCTCAGCAATATGTAGATTTTGTGACAAAAAATTTAAAAAAAAAAATGAGCGACTGAATCTAGCAAACACCTTGATACAATACCATCCAAGAACAGGCTTGAATCAACAAGCTGCTAATAAATCTCAATAGCACATCTCGATATGTACAGCCAATTCGTATATGGGAACTAATGTGGCTACCTCAGGTTGAAAGATGATGAGAAATACAGAGAAGCGACACCGATATACAAACTTACTACGCATGCATCATCTGCAAACAAAACTTACTACGCATGCATCATCTGCAAACAAAACCGAACTGTGTTGCGAGATGAATATAAACAAGCATAGCTTACGCTAAAAGAATCAGCAATGAAATGTTAGTTGAAAAAAGGACTAGAGCATCCTGTTGCTGCTGAAGCTTCAGAAGAACCCATAGGCCATAGGCTGCTTCACGCCACAAACTTGGGACGCTGAGCAACATATACAAGCTGGAAGAGCCAGGAGCCTGGTTTGTCTGACTTCACAATGGCCTGGTCTGTCACATAAGAATACTGATGAATTAAGAGACTTGCCCACCACCAGATTTTATCTAGTATGATCTTCTAACAAAACAAGAATCTCTTCGTCGCTTGTTCCACCATCGATGGCGCACTGCAATGATGTCCTGCCATCAAGGTCGGCGACTTGTGGATTAGCCCCCCTGCATATTTTTTGCACAGAAAAGAAAGGTGAGACATGTATATATTTAACAGAGGCTTGTCACCAGGAAACTATCCTCCAGCAAACCAGGGAGGATTAGCATTTGGTTTGGTGGAACTTTTTAGCCCTGATCAAGCCCACGTTGTAGTCAAAGAAGAACAGTATCAACTAAGCTGCAGCATCTCAAAAGAAGAGTAAATAATCAGCTTCCAAGTGTCTGCAAAATGCGCTATAGAGATTTTATCAAAACAGCTCATTGGTCCTGAGCGCAGTAACCATTATTTATCATATATTGTCAGTCCTAGCTGCTATTCCCCCATCTTCCTTTTCATTTGACACATCTCTTTTCATGGTCCCCAATATGACTTCGTAAGTTCATATTATCACCTATACAACTAAATCTACAACTTAGGCTTTTAGGTACACTTTCACATCTATAGTTAATTTGGTGTTCTAGTCCTAGCATACTAGATCTTGTTCATTTCATTCATCACCAAGAAACCTGGTGTGGTTTTTTTCTGCCCATGTTGACAAAACAAACATATAGAGCAAGATAACACTTTAGCTGTAAGTACTTAAATACCTTGAGAGGAGAAGCTTAGCATGCATATGTCTTCCTTTCAAAATACAGTGATGAAGGGGTGTCTGGCCTCTTGAATCAATCGCATTTACACTAGCACCGTACTGCAGAAGTAATTCAACCATCCCGACATCTGCAACATGACATGCAAGATGAAGCAAGGAGAAACCTTCGCATCTGTCATCCACATCATCTACACGCGAACTTGTGCTGGCAGGAGAAAGGGGCTCTCTAGGGGAAACTTTATCGTGTGAATTGCAATCGAAAAATACAGGGCTTCCATCAGATGGTGATGCAGATTGCTCTTGCAGAAGTGATTTTCCAGTAGTCAAACACGAACTACAAAACATCTCTCCATAAACTAAATTTACATTGGCATGAGATCGCACGATGAGACTGTATATGGTTCTCTTGTCATTTGCAGTTACACTATCCCACATCTGCTGAGCTAGCTGAATCTCATTCATGCTACACCGTCGTACAAAATCCTTGTCTGCATACTGCAATTACACCATAAGAAACTCAGTATACTTACGAAATTGAAAGGGCATCTAAGCTGCTAACCTACAAATAGGGCAACAATAAATTTCAAACCTATTTACACCATACCTTCCTATGCAGTGGGAATAGCAGGGAGTGGGATAAATAAGTAAAGAAAACATACTGTTGAAAAGCCATTTCTGAAATATATAACGAGGTGTTGAATTAAGAGGAGATTGTGAATCTTCTAGCTGATACCTAATCAGTATGGATGACAGTCATGTTTTGATTCCTGACTAATAAATTGTCATGAATCATGTTTATCCAATATTTATTTGAAGATCCTTAAAGACCACTTGATTTCTTGACATTTGTTTGCTGATCAGACAATGATAAAACTCAACGGCAGAAAGGTAGTAAGTACCTTGGCATGGATAAACTTCTCTTTGGCAGAGAAAGGATCTGAGTGTTTAGGCTTGCTGACAGTGATGTGTCGTACTGATTCTAATCCATGTGCACTGCAAAATAACGTAGTACAGATCAATGGAAAGCAATAAACAAGACAAAAAAATTTATGTTCAGGAATTTAAAACAGTTGTAAATTACCGCAAGTTGTCACCAGATGCACCATTTCTTGACGAAGGCAAGATTTCTTCCCAAATTTTATTGACAAATTTGTTGCCTAGTGATTGAAAGAGATTGATTACAGATGGTTCCCAGACTCTGACATCGAGCGTCAGAGATCTTACCTGCCAATATAATGTGTATTTAAGTGGTATACAATAGTTAATGATATTACAGTAATATCAACCACAATGTGCAACAAATTTGACTGCAATATATCTGATGAAATATATAGGCACTGACAGAGTCTAGATGGTGATATGCATATACAGATGGATGGTAACCATAAGAAAATATTTCTATCATCTGCAAGAACCAATGTACCATCAGACCAGTTTCATCATAATGCCCCACAGAGTCAGGAGAATGTGGAGAAAAAAATCTTGATTACCTTTGATATATGCACTCCAAGATTTCTGTGTACTCCAGAGCACTCTATGCACAGAAGAGCACCAAGGTTTAATGATGCCCAATCAGGTTCTGAAGCACCACAATCAGCACAAATACTATTGCCATTAACTTTCCGAAGCAAGTCAATTGGTTTTTCAGGTTTTGTGCTGGTCCTGTGTTGTGTGCCTTTGACATCATGTTGCCTGTTTCCAGTGTTCCTTTCCACTGTTAAATCGTCATCTATGGAAGGTTCCAGTTCCAGTGAGCTAGTAAAGGAGCTACTCTCACCGGCACTGCAATCATGGCCACTGCTTTTAGGGCTTAACAGAAAACACTGCAACAGAAGTACATAACTTCACAGTTCGGTAAACAAAATTCAAAATGACACATACATAAATAATAAAATCAGGGCCATCCAATACTGACCTGTTCTGGGGATTGTGAACTAAGCAAAGATGCAATGACACCAGTAATCTTTTCAATCCAATCCATTTGATCTATTGCACTCTCTGCCTGTTTGAATACCAGATAGCGTAACTTAAATAGGAAATATTGAATTAGATTCAACATGAAGAAAATATAGTCTTAAATCTTGTACTTGTACCTGCAGTGTGTAAATCTTTGTTGGAGAAATGATTCTGAAGCAGAACCTCAAATCTGATTGTTCTGCATCCACTTTAATGGTTGATGTAAGCAAATTTACAGTATGCCGTGCCACGGATTTCTCATCATGTATAATGCCATGATAATGAGATGAGAATAATCTGCTCAGCAACCCAGAACCATGTTCAGGGGGGGTGCCAATGCTTCTTTGGATGGAACAACCACCCTACAAGACCAAAAGTGAAACATTGAAGAAAGGTAGGAACTCAAGTTTGTTCTTACATCTATGGACAGAATCTTGCAGTTGTATGAGTATTTGACTGGGAAATGTTGCAAGGAGGACCTACAGGTGTCCTACTAATTTGCTTGCGATAGTAGTACAACATTCCTCGACTATCAAGGACAAAGAACCTTCTTTTCCAATCAGCTCTCAAGTTTGAAGATCTTTTTGAGAGGTAACCTTGACGAATGGTCTGGACCTGAATATAGTATGTCACAATATAAACTTTGTTTCTGGAATATAATTGTACCAATACGTATGCATGAAGCTTCAATTTCTAGTGAAACAGGAAGTGATACCTTGCCTTTTGAGGATGACTGCATCACTGCCTCAATCATTTTATGTGAACTTCTACCAATTGTTTGTATCCCATCACCATTATGGGCATCACCCAAACCATTTGTAGAAGACCGAATTTCCCGATCTATCTGCTTTTTGTATTCATGCATCATCTCTACAAGAGAGGCTTGCTCCTTGTTTGCCCTTTCTCTTGATTGTTGTGCATAGGCAAGAACCTGCAGGAGTATCCAACAACAGCTAAGGACAAAATTCTTTGCCCACTTCATCACATGAGCAGTCTGTACAAGGAAATTAAGCAAGCTGTGCTGCATCTTAATGCATCCAATCAGAAAAATAAAGTATGGTAGAATCAAATTGCCAGTCATCATTGCTGATTGATACAACAAAAATGAAGTGGGCAAAAAGAAATATGCTAGATTTGTGATTCAGGAACAACCAAAATAGGGAAAAGCATTGTTGTATGCAAAAAATACAACTTAGAGTCTTCGATAACGCAGCCATGATAATTTTTTTACAGATAAAATAGGAACTGTTCCTAATGTTCCGAGTAAATTCCCCTTTCAAGTAAATATGAAATTCTTAACTAAGGGAAGAACCAAGTTAGATCCACTAATTTGATCATCTGAATGTGTATTCATTATCTAAAAAAAGAAATACAAGAGTGTAGAAGCTACTAAAAGGTGCATACAGCACTAAAGAACTGGACTTTCCAGGATGATAACATGTCAAAACTTCTTGATAATTGATATATTGATCAACTACGGAACTACCAATAAGTCCAATCTCAATCAGGTGAATCAAAGGCAGAAATCTGGGACGGTAATGTTTGCACGTCAGGATTTTGTAACTGCAGCAGCAAATTATTTATATATACTAAAATACTAGGAAACTAATAAATGATTGGTTTATGAGTACCTGATTAATATATGGCTCCATCTGATGCAATAGTTCATATCCCTGAATGAATAACAATATATAAGATTAATCTCATTCTGTGCATCAAATAGTAGCAGAAAGAGGAAAGATGTGCGATGTGGTACTTGTTTAAAATATCGAAGATGAGAATCCATCATTGCACTAACAGCCTCCAGAAATTCAAATCTCTTCTTTGCCTCAATATGGGAAAGTGCAGTGACCTGAAAATTAGTGAAGGTATGGAAAATGATGATATGATAAATAAAAGGCACAAGGTAAGAGAAAACAAGAACAAAGTTAGACTAATTGTTTCACATACCAGGTTGAAACGAGCTTGCTCAAATGAAGATCTAGCGCTGTGAAGTTCCTGGTTATGGCCATGTTTATGTCAGTTTAGGGGAAAAAGTTGCCTTGCTTTCTATCTATAAAGGGATGGCTAAGAAAGAGAAAGAGTTTTACTTCTTCGATGGCAATTGTTATATCGGCTCGTGTACCTTTCTTCAGTGATAGGTACTTGTCACGAACCTGCAATCAAACCAGCCAGCTGGCAAGTCAATAACATACTCTCTTCCTAAACATTAAATAAGCAGCACATACTGTATGACAGGAGATTCAAGGAACATAATGTCGAATCTGAAGCGAAATTAGCTAAGAGCCTAAGAGAAGGGAAATCTTCTCAACCAGAATTGATCACTTCAGTATTTCAAATTCTAAACAGGTAACAGAAAAATCAAGCTGATACTATTGATTCGTTGATATTTGACATATCACACAGAAAACAAAAGAACCACTTCATTATTTTGATTGCAAGAAGCACAGAGAGGGAGAGAGAGTGTGTTGCATTGCAAATACAGAGAGACCAAAATTTAAAAAAATGAGGTGTGTTCTCCATTAGCTTTAGGTAAAGAACATTTTTATATATTTTTTTTTATTTTCATTAGCTTTTTGGCAATAAAAAATCGAATAAGCTACCTGGTCATACAAGAGGCTAGCCTTGTCGAAACGCTTCCGTGCATCCTGAGTAAACATATGAAGCAGGAAGGTATATCACATAATTATTCTCGCCATGAATTTTCAAGATTCTGTGTTCACAGCAAATAATGCTGTTACCTTAACATCATGCAAATCAACATCCACAAAATTCAGCAATCTGTCATTTAGCATGTGCTCGACCTGCCATAAAACTGAATCAGAAATAGTACCACCTGAACTACTAAAGGTCTGTTCTAGCATGACGCGAGGAAAGTTTCATTTTTGGTGACTGAAGAATCAAACATGGTACAAGTATGGCCTTCCAAAGAAAGGACATATTTCAAGTAGGGATGATGCCTGAGAGACCAAGTTCTAACACCAAGTCCATCTATTACAAGGAAAAGAAACATGAAAGAATGCATGCTCTACTCTTCCAATAGCCAGATAAATGGCATGGCATTCCATTTCCATTAACTCCATCTGGTAGCTGCTGCTGGTTCATCAATACCAGATATTAAGGTAGCTGGCAACAAGGTGGAAAACATAGGCCAAGTGTTCCTAAATTATGTCAGCAAAGTTCAAACAGAATACAATGACTAAAGTGAGGGTCAGGGTCACAAAAAAAGTACATCTAAAAATCTTAAATATGTAAATTTGTTCTGTTCATCAATCAAATTGTCTCAAGTATTGCAGAAAACGCAAAAGGTTCACATTTCAGCAACACTCGATCAAAGAAAGAAATTTCAAAAATACAACTCCAAGCCAATTTGATAAGCAACGCATAAAGGGTGAACATAAGAATTTGGCTGAAATCCTGAAACAACACATATAAAGACAATATGATAGGGAATTAACTACCTGGGAGCGGAGGACTTCCTTGTATGTTCCTATTTCTCTCAACGCAATTGTAAATTTGGTCATAACAGGTCCTGGAACGAAGACGTATTCAGTACGCTTAGTAAAGAAAATGGACACAGTAAACACAACTCAATTCCAGTGAAATGAAAACTGTAGGTAAGGGACGAGAAGTAAGGAAATTAAGATGCATGGGTAAATTCTTTGTACAATTACATGTTCAGAGTTCGAACTACAAATCAGAAAATCAAGAGTAGTACCATAGATAAAATTACGGACTGGAAAGATGGTTTGACATGATAAAAGAGTTGAGCATACCCAAAAAAAAGACCTTCAAAAGAAATAAGGGAAACAAAGCACCAAAACATAATGACATATGAAGAATCATTCTTTTTTCTTCATGCATACAGACAAAACTTCCAGAACTAAGCAAACAGGAAGTACATAAAAAGATCGTCTTCCATATTGGTATGAAAAGTTTAAACAAAACATACGCCACTCAAAACATTGGATAAATTATATGCAGGAGAATAACATGGCTAACCACCAAAAGCAACACTTATAGGGTCATTGTGGCCTCCCCCAAATGTTTCAAGTGAGCTTGCAAATCCAATATCTCCATCATAAGCTTCTCCTAGTCCTTCCCTGAAAAATGGTTAGATGTGTAAATTACTGTGCGCTGGATGGCAGGAAGTAGGAAGCAAGGTAGGGGTGGATATGGGTTTAATATCAGTGTGTAATGCGATGAATTACAGTTCAACCATATTCTATTTCAGGTATTGTGAAGAAATACAAAGAGATGAGCTGCAAATGATCACTTACGTATACTTGCGGCAACCTTTATGAAACTTCAAACATCTCTCCCTCAGAATTTCAGCACTTTCTTCCAGTGATTGTATCTGCTTTTCAGAAGGGCAAAAAATGCATACAGTTGTTCATGAATCAAAGAAAGCCAACATGAAAAATAAAAAGTGGCATACTCCAAGTAGTTTGTGCTACAAATATCTGCTGAATTGGATTATAGTCAAACCATTACATCTCTTTGAAGAAGGAATCTTTCGTTCTATGATCAACAATAAATTTAAGTGCTGCGGGTTCTCCTCAATAGAATTACAGAATGAGAAAATGTTGAATGTTCAATTGGCTCAGAAACAGCAGTTCAGTTATAGGAGCAGTATGTGGCTAGCTAGCAAAATTTTCAAGGCGCAGACCGAAGAGAGGGAAATAAAAAGAGTGGAACAGGCACTTACATAGTTAAAAAAAGATTTGGTAACGACGGTAACATACGACAATGCAGATATGCATAATAAAACAAGTGAGATACGACAATGCAGACCTGAGAAACGAATTCAACAACGAGAACGCACTCGCCTCAGTTGCAAAAGAAGTTTGCAATCAAATTACCTCAGATTATTTAAAAAACAAAATTTTCGTCAAATCAACAACAATTCCAAACACTACGCCCAAAAAAGTTCAGGAGCAAAGTCCTTTCCGCTCAAAAAAGTTGAGGAGCAAAGCATTCCCTAAACCAATCGCAACAATGTCACCAACGCAGCCCAAAACGCTCTCCGAAGAGCATGCAGAGATCAATCCAGGCCAACGCAACCGAATTGAGAAGGTACTGGAAGCGTTGAAGCAAACTGTTACACAGTTGAGAGGCAACTCCCCACGGGCTACGCGCACTCCCACCTCGCGTCACCACATTCCCACCACCAACACCGCAAGCAGAAACCCCTAGGAGCCGAGATCCCGGCCGGGCTCACCTGCGTGCGGAGCATGGGCGAGTCATCGAGCTTGCCGAAAAGCATGGCTGCCGCTGCGCCTGCGCGCCACCACCACCACCGCCACGGCAGCACCGCACACCCTCCAACTTCCGCCTCCTCACCAAAATCTCCAATGCCACCGCCACGGAGGCACGAACCCTATCCTCGACGGCTACGGCTCCGCCTCGTCGTCGTCTTCGCCGTGGGGCCGATCCCAGCCTGACCTCCTCCGGCCGCCACCTCAGGGAACCGCGTCGCGCAGCAGGTGGGTGGTGGAGCTTCCGCGCCGCGAGACCCTGAGAGCGGTGGCTTGCCTCCTCGCCGGAATTGGCCAAGTGGCGGCGATTCGCGCGGGGAGAGGGGAATTGGTCGGGTGGCTCGGCGAGAAGCGAGGAAGTAAATAGGAAAATAACGGTGCGCTTCTCTCTATTTTTTTTCTTTTTTAAAAAATATTTTCCTCGCAGGAATTTCTTGTAAACTTTTGATAAATATTTATTGAAAAATAGGCTTCAAGATCCTTACAACGAGGATTCTTATTAGTGTCATGTCACGTCACGTAAAAACTTCAATACTCTAACAGAGATTTACGGTTTAGCTCTCTCTTTTCTAACACATTTGTCGTCAATCACCCTACACATCATCCATTGTATGTGTGCCATCTACTGGTTGTGCCATCTACTGGTTGTGTCATCTTTCGTTCATATTCTTTATCATCTACATCTTTTACCGTCAAATTATCGAAACTTGAGGTGACATCAATACATAAGATTATCATTGTAGGTCTTTGAAACTCATCTCCACGCAAATTTTTCATGAACCATAACATAGCCAAAATCTTGTGGCTTGTGACAAGTATAAAAGATTGTTTTAAAAAAGAGTTCAAAAGTGTTTTGAAGAGAAAAGGTGGCCAGTTTCAAATTAATTTATATATTCAAAATATTGATCGTTTATATTTCAAAATATCCATAATTATCTCTGGGTGATGGGAGCAGCCACTGTATGACGGATTGAGCTTAGCACTTGAAGCTGCAAGTGCGTGCTGCGATCTCCACTAACAAAAAGGAAGACAAACAAAACAGAGATGGGTGGCAAAGAAAAGTTGATTGATGCAAACATTACTGAACACTAATCCCAGTCACTCACTACAGATACATAGATCAGATTAGCAGTGGGCCAGCCACTAAGGTCCATTGTCCATTTGATTTGATTTGATGTCTATAGGAGATGAGATGATTATATACTCCATTTGTATTCTATACTCCATTTGGTAGACAGGTAGATAAGATAGAATGAGATTTTTTAATTAAAAAGATATAATAAGTAATATTTATATAGGTAATTTATCGAGCATATAATAAGTGTCTCTATAGAAGCTTTGTCCACAGTCGTTTGAGTCTGTCTCATTGCTGCTCCAACTTAACAGCTATCGATCGAGTCTATCTTGGACAAAGCTGTTCATTTTTTTTCTGAATAAACTTGTCTTAGATCTGCAGTTAATTTTTTTTAAGAGTCTATTTCATCTCATTGGTCTCCAAACCAAATATATTAAAAATTGGATTGTTCCATTCTATCTCGGCTATCTTAAAATCTAAACGCCACCTAACGTGTGATTATGATAAGAAATTTAATAATTTATCACCCTTAAGAAGTGTGTTCAAGTCACTATAACATACTGTTATAGTCTTATAGACTCAGATAGACATATGTGTCATCTATACAGGTAACAAATGATTAAATGATACTCACTTAAAAGTGATAAATAATTAAATTCACGAAGGCTGCACTCCATCCACCGTATCCATTCCCCTGTTGAGTGTTGATAACCAGACCTACTCGTGTTTCTTAAGGTTAATCTTTCGCATAAAAGAGACAATTTTTAACTGTCGGAAGAAAAACGAAACAAAAAGTTTTCCCTTTTGCGTTTCGGAAGACGCTGTGTGGGCCCGGAGATGCTTCCCCATGAGTTTTGGCTTTTTATCTGGTGGGCCCCACATCCGGCCCGTTCAAAGATTCTACGGTTCGATGTGCTTTTCAATTTGGTTCGCTTCGTTTCGTTCCCGCCAAAGTCAGATGCGGCTCATGATGCTGCTTCTCATTTAGTATCACATTTGTCGATATTTAGATCAATTATGTTACTATAAATTGATTTATCAATTGTAATTATAGTTTTCAGTATGATATTGAGATTACAGAGAGACCGTACCACTATCATCAACAGAGTTAAAGAAAAAATATTTGAACCAATTGATAAGGGATAGTAATACCTACACATTAGATCTGGCCTGACGACCACCAAGCCCACTAATACCAGCACTAATCATTTCGTGCATGCATCTGCTACTGTCTCTTTTTCGTTCCTGTAAATGATTAGTTCAGAAGATGATTCCAAAACTAATCGATCAAGAACAAATGCATCTGTGTGCACATGATTGGCCACTTGTAGTTAAGCCGGATAGATGGCACAGGAAGTCGGACGGTAGCCAGGAGGAAAGAAACAGCAGTGTCAAACTATTAGGATATGGAAAGGCTACGCTAACACTTAATTTCAAAAATTTATCCCGTTAACTCAGGAATCATGCGTGTAATGAAATCATGGATCGTTACCTTATACCACGAGACGCGCTCGGGCAGCGGAAGTAGAGTTGAAGTAGTGCGTCCTCGAGCAACTCTTCGCCCGGCTCCATTCGTTCGTCGACGATCTGGCGATGATCCGATGATCCGACGAACTCCGTAGGGAGAAGATGAGCACCGATGTAGCAACGGTGCCTCCACGATATCCACACGTACAGGGACGGAATCACCTCGCGCCGGCGTACTAGCACCACTCGCGAGGTCCGGAGAGATCAATCACAACCCTTGTGATCGTGGGGAAGAGGTGGCGGCTAGGGTTAGGGTGAAGTAACAATGAACAGCAGCCTTCACGTGCTAGCCCTACCCCTC
>KE370974.1:315414-326516 GCA_000418225.1 Zizania latifolia
ATTTAAAACAGTAACTATCAAAATATCCAACTCATTATAAAACTTGTACCACAAAATATAAAAAATAAAAATAAACTAATATGTACAACTGAAAACGAACTAATATATACAACTGAAATCAGTTTCGAACTTCTCACCCGGCGAGATTTTCTAATCCGAGATGGAAATATCTAATCGCAATAGAATACTGCAGATTAGCCGCTGATCACGCGATTATCCTCTCAGTAATCTGGAACTCTGGGACATTCTGGATGAGACAGCATCCATGCTAATCAAATCAATTACTATATCCGTTCCATAATATTGTAGTAGAACTGGATTTAAATTCGTTATATCAAAGCAGCTGTGAAGCCAGCGAGAGATGGAAGAGAGTGGAGTGAGAGAGCGGCATGATTTTGAACGCTTCCTTTGACGGCGTCCGCTGCCGTGGTTGTTCCTCCCTTCGCTTTCTTCCGGCGTCGCCGTCGTGCGGCTCCTCCCGGATGCGACCGCGCAACGCGGTGGGCCCCATCCGCAACTGCGCCACGCGTCGTGTCGTGGTTAACTGCCCTCACCGTGGCCCACCTGCCAAACTCCCGACGCGTGGTCTTGTACTCTTGTGGACTTGTGGTCGCCGCCTTCTTCTTCCCACCGACCTCCGGCGGCCGGCGCCGCGTCTCCTCCTCCTCTGCCTCGAATGGTTCCGCACTTCTTCTGCTAGGGTTTCGTCCCGGAGGAAACCTCCACGCGGGCCATGGAAGCTGCTGCGGCTCTCCTGCTGCGGATCCTCGTCCTCGCCGTCGCGGCGGGGGCGACGGGGGCGGCGGGGGACGGCTGCACCACGGGCTGCGACCTCGCGCTGGCCTCCTTCTTCGTCAGGCAGAACCAGAACTTGAGCAACATCGCCGCTCTCTTCGGCATCGGCGTGGCCAATTACCGCCTCCTCGCCCCCTACAACCCCAACATCAGCAACCTCGACTTCATCAACTTCAACACGAGCGTCAACGTCTCCTTAAACTGCCGCTGCCTCTCGCTCCCCGCCGCTCCGTCCTCCACCTACCTCGCCGGCTCCTTACCCTTCCGGGTGTCCCGCGGCCAGACCTACACCGCCATCGCCGACAACTACAACAACCTCACCACAGCCGAGTGGCTACAGGCCACCAACAACTACCCGGCCAACAACATCACCGAGAACGACATCGTCAACGTCACCGTCAACTGCTCATGCGGCGACGCCAGCATCTCGCCGGACTACGGACTGTTCCTCACGTACCCTCTCAGGGACAGGGAGACGCTCGCCTCCGTCGGGGCGAGCAATGGATTCTCGTCGCCATCGCAGATGGACATGCTCAGGAGGTATAACCCAGGAATGGATAACGTCACGGGGAGAGGACTCGTGTACATCCCCGTCAAAGGTGAGATTTTTGCAACTTCCTCTTGTAGCTGCTGCTGCCTTTTCATCTGAATTTTGGGGAACTCAGTTCAAATTTTAGAATTTCATTTTGCTACAAATGGAGGAATTCTAGAGGCTGGTTATGGCGGCAAAATTGATCGTTTTGCCACTCTAAACTATGGGCTTCCATCATTTGTTATCCACAAATTTGGCTTGATTAAATGATACCTAAATTTTTGATACACTTGATCATTTACCATTTATATCAATTTAATTCATTTTAATCTTTTCCTCTAATGAAAATACATCCATACCCTTTGTATCCTCTCTATCGCCACCCGGCGCAGCTGCGGTCTCCCTCCCATCGTTGCCTGGTGCCGCTGTGAGGTACCGCTGCAGCCTCCCTCCCTCCGCCGCCCAGTGCCGCTCGCCCTCCTTAGCGGATAAGAAGCCAGAGTGGAGTGGCGGCGCTAGGCGGCTGCGAAGGGAGGAGGACGAGCGTGACGGACGGCTGCAAAGGGAGGAGGGCGAGCGTGACGGGCGGCTGCGGAGGGAGGATGGTGAGTGTGGTTTCAAGTGGCGGAGGGAGGAGGGCGAGCGGTGCTGAGCGGTGGAGGAAGGGAGGCTGAGGTGGCGGCAGCGGCGCTGGGTGACAACGAGATGGAGTCCGCAGTAGTGGAAGGGAGGCAACGGCGGCAGAGATGATAGGAAGGGCATATATATCTTTTTAATGGAGGAAAAAGATTAAAATAAATTAAATTAGTAGAAGTCGCAAATGATCAAGAATGTCAAAGTTTTGGGTGACATTTAATCAAAGCCAAACTCTTTTGGGTGACAAATGATCGAAACCCATAATTTAGAGTGACAAATGATCAATTTAACCAATTATGGTAGTCCCAGTTCTAGGGACTAGTTACTGTACGGGACTAACAAATTGCTTGGGATTCCTTGTATGCTGTTGATTCCATATCTTGGATCGTGGCTTCGTCGAAATTCTACCTGCATGTGAACTCAATAATTTCGAGGCCCAAAACTATCTTGGTGTTACTGTTAATTTGTAGAAACAAAATTGACTGGAATTACTTTGTTTTAGTAAAATGGAACCGGGTTATTCCCCTATGGTTCTGCAAATATTCAAGTGAGATCCTCGATGATCCTTCTGCTGATAGTTGTCATTATTGAGGCTTAATTCAATTCATTGCATTTGTTTTTCTCTCGTGACAAAACTGTTAGCATAAATTATCTGTTCTTTTGGATTGATCTCATCCTGCTAATATGGTTTACTCTGGTTGGTTTTGGTTTTCAGATCCCAGCGGAAGTTACCGACCTCTGAAACCATCAGGGTAAGTGCTGCTAGAATATCGTGTGGTCCTATCCACTTGGATTGCATATACTGTTCATGTTGTTTTTATTCTTGCATAATTGTGCTGATAAGTATCCTCACCTTGTGCAGTACAGGCAGCCTCTATCCTTTGCAAGCTAATTATGCTTCTGCTTAAAGGTTTTTGGCGAGAAAAAATTGGAAACCATTGATTCTTGCAATAGGTTTGTGATGTTATACTTAATTCTCAAATATTTGGAACAGGAAAGGGAGCTTCCGCAGGAGCCACAGCAGGAGGTGTTGTGGCTGGAGTTGTTGCACTTGTCCTTGGCATCTTGTTCTATATCATATTTTATAGGCCGAGAAAGGCAAAACAGGCCACCCTGCTTGGTAATGATAAGCTTCTATAGATTTCTCTTCTGTATGTATATGTGACATATGTCTCCGACTCTGCAATGGAGAGTCAATCTAGTAACTTGTTTTGTAGAAAAGCATATGCAAGTCCTGATCTTACTCGCAAGTTAAAAATCCACGCCTTTTGTTCATATCAGCAATGTCTTAGATGGTTGATATCCATCCTTTTAAGTGATTATTTAGTTCATGGGCCTGGAGATGTGGTGGGGTAAGTAGAGTTTTATGGTACACATGAGTTTGTTTGATTTTTTTAATAAATAATATTGATTTATTTTAAAATTGTAAATCTAGATAGCACTCAAGAAATTGCAAAACTAGAACTCTGCTGATATTTGAGATAAAACAATGTCTTAGACCTCTGTCGATAAAACAATAGTTTCTTATAGAGTGGAACTTCCACTGTTTCTTATGTACTGCTGTTTCTGTTCCAGCTAGGGCAGTATCCATGGGCAAAGTTGCTCCATCACCAGTTCCAGGCATTACAGTTGACAAATCAGTAGAGTTCTCATATCAAGAGCTTTTTAATGCTACACAGGGCTTCAGCATCGGCAATAAAATAGGTCAAGGTGGTTTTGGCGCTGTCTATTATGCTGAGCTTAGAGGAGAGGTTAGTCCAACTCTTCTCAGATGCATGGATAACAAAAGCAGCATAGTATATTTGGAACCCAGGATCATGTTTCCATCCTCTTAGGCTGGCACATAAACTAGCAGAATAAGATAAAGCTACGATGGTCCGTGATTGCGATCATTTGTCACTATGATCTTCTTTGCTCTAACATGACTCTTCTGCTTCTGTTGTGTCTCCAGAAAGCTGCCATCAAGAAAATGGACATGCAGGCTACTCATGAGTTCCTTGCTGAGTTAAAGGTTTTGACACATGTTCATCATCTGAATCTGGTAAGTGACTCCTTACTTTATTTTTTCCATCGGCATAAATCATTTCCCCACTCATGTTCCATTCTTGCATAATAAATAGAGGACCATTACGATGCATTCTACTAGTATTATACTATCAGTAGATCAATTTTAGTCGTCGATTTTAAAGGATAGTTTGATACTTTTAATTGATTATAATTAAGACATATTGGTTTAATTAGTTTTCTAGCAGCCGACTGTCAAAACGTACGCATGTATAGATTGCCCGGAGTTTTCAGAACGAGGAAAGTAAGTTTAACCCTCCACATCAAAATTCTTTAGGACAATTTTGCTGTCTATAAATTCTACTACCCCTCATTAGGATGTAGTAAAAATTAATCTGAACTATTCATAAATTAAAAATCAATGGTTAGGATGAATTATACTACCAGTAGATTGCAGCGTAAAATTTGTAAATAAATATGGTTTCTTAGGAAAAATCTTACCATTTCCCTATAGTCTGCACCTCTGCATTGAGGATATTCCGTTTTCTTTTCTTCGATTCTCAATGTTTCAGATATTCCACACAGGTGCGTTTGATTGGATATTGCATCGAGAGCTTTTTGTTCCTTGTCTATGAATTTATCGAGAATGGCAACTTGAGCCAGCATTTGCGTGGATCTGGTACTGTGTTGCCTCTTGAATAAGTTGGCTATGCCATTCTTTATGCTTGCTGCAAATTAATCTCTATGCACTTGTATAGGTTATGAACCTCTGTCGTGGGCTGCCAGGGTTCAAATTGCACTAGATTCAGCAAGAGGTCTGGAATACATTCACGAGCATACTGTTCCAGTATACATACATCGGGACATCAAATCAGCAAACATCCTGATAGACAATAACTACCGGGCGAAGGTTGGAATAATTCATGTTTTCCTTTTATTTCTTCTTTTTTTAGCACTGTTACGGTACATTCTACCGGTAGTATTATACTTTTAGTAGATCAATCTTAGCCGTCGATTTTAAAGGATAGTTTAGTAATTTTAATTGATTATAATATAGATATAACCGTCATTAGCGACTTTTTATATAATACTAGTCCATCTCCACATTCAGAACTGTGCTAGAGACAGCGTACCAGAAAGATTATACTGCTAGGGTTTCACACATAGAAAATTACCATTTTAATCCTCGTATAAAAAAATTTAGACGATTTTGCTCTCTGTACATTCTACTACCCCTCATTTGATTAGTAGTAGAAATTAATCTGAACTGTTCAAAAACTAAAGATCAATGGTTAGGATGCATTCATCATAAAAATGGTCTTTTTTTATTTTGATCATCCTTCATGTAATTATTATGTGTGTCTTCCAGGTTGCAGATTTTGGCTTAACAAAGCTTACACAAGTTGGTGGTGCATCCAACAACACACGTCTTGTTGGTACATTCGGCTACATACCTCCAGAGTATGTTTCTTGAATGTTTGTTTGACATTGGATGAGGGTGCAAATTGCAGAGCAGCCCCATCTGTGTGAATGCTTATATTCATGGAATACGTCGTCTGCAGGTATGCTCATTATGGCGATGTTTCTCCTAAGGTCGATGTCTATGCCTTTGGCGTTGTCCTCTATGAACTTATTTCAGCCAAAGAAGCCATAGTCAGATCAACTGAATCTGGTGGTGATTCAAAGGGACTGGTTTCTCTGGTGATTGTCCTGCTCAACGAACTAGTTACTTTCTTTGTGCTTCGTACAAACAACCGGTTACTAGACCTTATTCGTTTTAGCTTGGAATTATAGTAACTTATAAAAAATAAATTGGGTTAAACTAACTTATTGGATTATTATAATCCACAATCTAGATTATAATAAGCTAGTTGTTCTGTTTATTTTAACTTATAGAAATAATCTAAATTATTATTATCATAGACTGAAACAAACAGATCCTTATTATACTAAAAACTGCAGTTTGAGGAGGCCCTCAACTCGCCGGATCCAAAGGAAGGCCTTGGGAAGCTGATTGACCCAAAGCTAGGAGAGGATTATCCCGTTGACTCCATTCTCAAGGTTAAAATCATGCACTGCCAGAGAACAATGCCATGAATTATTAAGCTTTTCCGCGTGGTTAATAAAAGATCAGACTTAAAAAAAATCACTGCGTTGTGCAGATGACACAACTGGCAAAGGTATGCACACAAGAAGACCCCAAGTTGAGGCCTTCAATGAGATCCGTGGTGGTTGCACTGATGACGCTTTCATCCACAAGTGAGCTCTGGGACATGAACAACCTCTACGAGAACCAAGAGTTGGTCAGCCTCATGTCCGGGAGATGACTTTTGTGCCGCCTGCCCACTGGGAACTGTACATTGCCACATTGGAGCTCACTTCTACTGTCTAATGGCGACCGTTGCATGTTAATTGATCCCATCGATCTAGAATTTGTGTTGGTATGTACTCCGTATCTTGTTATTCTTTTCTTCTTCCCTGTTCTTAGAGACCTTGGACGCTAGTGCTGATATAGTGTGAGCCAGCTAGATACTTCATACTTGTAAGCCATATGTAAGATATTGACTTTTACATTGCAATGAAAATAAATATTCTCCTGTAGATATTGACTTGTACATTGCAATGAAAATGAGGATCCACAGGGCTTTTGTATCCCTATGCCATGTTCTCACGGCAGAGTTGATCGAAACGATGCTTCTGAGTTCTCGCTTGGTTAGAATGCTGGATAGAAGCTATATAATAAATAGTATCTGTTCGTTTTGGTGGCATGAAATGTTGAGATGGCCGAGTTGGTCTAAGGCGCCAGATTAAGGTTCTGGTCCGAAAGGGCGTGGGTTCAAATCCCACTCTCAACATAAATTTTTTCGTCCATTCTATGCAAAATTGTACCAGTTATATAAATTTCATTACTAAAAAAAGACAAGTGACTCAAAAAAATATTTTTTCCAAATCAATTTTACAGGATTTTTACAAGAATTCATTTAAATCCTGTAAAATTCATCTAATTTTCCTCCCTTACAAAGATACCCTAAATTTCATCGTTATCCTTCGAAACAAAAAACACTGTTGGTCAACCGCGTCCTAGTCGAACTCGTGTGTTCTCCCTCAGCGGCGCGAGCATCGTTGCCGGCGTTGTCGAGGAGTTGGAAGTGGAGACACCGGCGAGCCTCATTTCCCTTCCCGGCCGTACGGGTGTAGCCACCATCCTCCATCTGAAACCATTCCCCGTTGAGATGAACTCCGCCTCCGACCTGTCGCCGCCCGATGGTCGCCGACGTCCCCGCCGCCGACATCGCGGACCGTTGTTCCATGTGAGCCATTCGATCTAATATGTGCGGCTAGTGTCGGCGACTGCGAGGGGATGAAAACGTCTCCCTCCAATATATATTATAAATCGTTTTCTTTTTTATAAATCAATTTTTTCTAATTTTAACTAATTTATAAAAATATACAAACAAATACAAAATCAAATTACTTGCATGAATATTTATTAGATATTACAGACGCTAATATATTTTAGCTTTAAACTTAGTTAATAATTTATAATATTAATAGCACAGAGAACTTAAAAAAGAGTTTCTAATGTTAAGTCCAGGGCCGTTCCTAGTATTTTGAGGGTCCCAGGCGAAAAAAAAATAAGGGGCACTTTGATATTTTACAAACATAATATAAAATAATTTTTTATATTGATTATAAAATTATTTAATACATACATACTGTATAGCATTAATCCACCACACTAATAGATTTTGTATTAGTCAAAGCAGAGTCATAATTTATCTTGAATCACCTGCAAAAGCTAAAAAAACAAACCAACTATAGGCTCATGGCTATATTAGTTACCAAAAGTGATTTTTTCTTATATTTCTAGATACAAAATCATCGATAATAGTATCTATACCAATCTGATTCAAGATAGTTTTTTTCTATGCATAAAGTAGC
Organism: Zizania latifolia; assembly: GCA_000418225.1. NCBI lineage: Eukaryota > Viridiplantae > Streptophyta > Magnoliopsida > Poales > Poaceae > Zizania > Zizania latifolia. Next base: position 323,324 of record KE370974.1, read on the forward strand.
TAGATTATTCAATCTTTTATGTAACATTGTTGATCTCAAATAGTTTTTTAATAATTTCAACTTTGAAAAACTTCTTTCAGTTGATGCCACGGTCATAGGTATAGTAAATAATATCTTATAAGCAATGAAAATATTTAGATATCAATCTATATCTCTAACAAACTCAAAAATCTCAATAGAAGATATATGACCATTTGGTAAAGTTATTTGTAAGACTCTTGTTTCAGAACAAAGATCATTAAGCTCAACAACATATAATCTATTTTAAGAACAAGTTTCCACAAATTTAGCACAACATTTTCTTAATTCAATATCATTCAATGATTTTATGCCTTTTAAGCTAAGAAAAAATAAATATACTTTTGAATACCTATAATTCTTTAAATCTATTTTTCAATGAATTATTTAATTAAATCCTAAGCCACAACGCTAAATCTTGAATCCTAATAGAACTATATAGATATAATTTAAGTCCTAAGTTTCCTAGGTCTAGACGGTCACACCTCTCACCATTGAACGGCCCTGGTTGAGTCTATATTAAAAAAAGCTTCTGAAGTGGATTGCGATCATATTTGATCAGGAGGCGGCGAGGAGGAGATCGACCACGCCGCCGACATGTTCGTACGGCGGGTCCGGCGCTACGGCATGTCGACCAACCGGCGGAGCTTTTAGTTAATCAGCCGGTGGTTTAATTCCAAAATTAATTATCTTGATTGTTCATGCCTGCAATTAATTTCAGTGTGATCTGATATATTATATTTTCTTTTTGCACCGGATTAAATTAATTTGACTGAAGCAGTAAAACGTGTCAAGTCTTTTTCTTTTGTTGTCAAGGACAGATCTAATACATAAGATGTATCATCATCATACGATAATAATATCTTATCGGTTGGTAATGTCCACTTATAATCTTTGTTGATAAACTTATAGTGGTACCGTTGACCTAAATAATGATCCACCCCAGTTTAATTTGCTAGTAGCACTGCATCTGGCATCTGCCATTAGCTCTAATCATGATCTTCAATCTTAGTTGTTGTTAATACACATGTTCTGTAGATTTTCGATGTTCTTGACGCTTTACATGTCCTGTTACTTGTAGCTAATATTGTAATGCATGATATGTGTTGTAAGGTATTTCTTCTGCTCAGGCAAACATGTTTTGGGCATGTGTCAAGTTAGAATTTTAAACATTTAATTTAAATATTTAGATGGAACATATCACATTATCAGTTACATATATATCATATTTTTGGGTGTTCTACAAGTATATAGAAATCGGTATACTTGTAGATTACCATTGTCAGATCATCGCATAATCATATTATAAAGGTAGATATTAATCATATCCTCATATCCTCTCTATATAATAATATGGTTGTAAATATAAAATATATAGTTGTGTTACGAAACTAGGAAATATCAATAGTTATATGTCAAATATGTTTCAACTTTTAAATAAAATATATTCTAGCATTAACACAATTATGTGGAAAATTTATGCTAATTTTATATCACAGCAGTATAACCCTGTAATTTGAAGAATCCTCTACTCTAAACTAAGCCAACTCACGAAAGGAATATTACTTGATACCTCGTTTGATCCTGGTATCCTTTCCCTTGGCCAACCTAAAAATAATACTGTTTAGTGTCACAACCACACAAATTAATCAGTCAAATATAACCTCATCATCATCATCATCACAAGAACAACTCAAACATTAAACACATGCCAAAGTAAAAAAATTACAATCTCAATTAGGGTATAAAAAGGAATAAAGACATGTCAAATTACTTCCTATGTTAAAAAAACTTTACTTTTGAGATAAAGTTGATAAACTAGCGGTGAGAGTAAAAAACTAAAAAAAAACAACACTTATTATTTTTTTAAAAAAATATTGTTAAATGATAGGTAAATTATAGGTAATGAGTATTGAAGTAATAAAACTTTTTGATTTATAAACTGAAGGTAGGAAATGAGATAGAAGTAAAGTTTTTAAAACAAAATTAAAAAGATAGAAATGAATTCTTTTTTACTATCAATTAGGGTATAAAAAGATATTTACACTTTTGTCCTATATATAAGTTGATAAACTTTATATTTTTACTTTTCATATGTGTGTGTGTGTGTGTAACATGCCCTCTTTGACCTAGTTAACATATACTGGAGGTTAGATAAAAATGTAAAAATTAGTCCATGTAAAAAAGGAGACACTCTTGTCAATTGTCATCTTATTTTTATTCTTATCATTTCTGTCTCTATTCTTGCCTTCCATTGCGTTCAGTCCGGACTTCGGACATCTTATCATCTAGTTTTTATTATAGTAATTTCTATCTCTATTCGTTTATTACGTTCGGTTTGAACTTTGGGCCTCTTGTTATCCGGTTTTATTCTTGTCATTTATGTCCCTATTTGTTTGTGTCTTCCATTGTGTTCGATTCAGACTTTGGACCTTTTATCATCCGGTTTTTATTCTTGTAATTTATGTCTCTGTTTGTCTGTGCCTTCCATTGCGTTTGGTTCGGACTTCAGACCTCTTGTCATCTAGCTTTTATTCTTGTCATTTTCGTCCCTACTCGTTTGTGTCTTCCATTATGTTCGGTTTGTATTTTAGACCTCTTGTCATCCGGTTTTTATTCTTGTCATTTATGTCCACGTTTGTTTGTGTCTTCCATTGTATTTGGTTTGGACTCTCATCTCTTGTCAACGTTTTTATTCTTATTATTTTTGCCCTTGTTCGTCTATGCTGTTTTTATTCTTATTATTTTTGTCCTTGTTCGTCTATATCTTTCATTGTGTTTAGTTTGGACTTCTAACATCTTGTCATTCGGTTTTTATTCTTATTATTTTGTCCCCTTCTCGATTCAGACTTTGGACCTCTTGTCTTCAGATTTTTATTATTGTCATTTCTGTCCCAATTCATCTGTGTTTTTTTATTGCGTTTAGACTTTAGACCTCTTATCATCCGGTTTTTATTTTTGTCATTTCTGTGCCTTCGTCTGTCGGTCTGTGTGTTCGGTTCGGACTTCGGACAACCACCCTCCCCATTCGTCTCTCCCTTGTCCACGCCCTCTCCTCTCCTCTCCTCTCCTCTCCCTCCCGACTCCCGCGTCCCCTCTCCACGAGCGCGGCGCAGGCGGCGGGGAAGCGCGGGAGGCGATGGATCTGGAGAGGTCGTCGTCGCCGCCGCCGCCG
>KE370974.1:414032-430769 GCA_000418225.1 Zizania latifolia
AAAAAGGAATAATGTCTTCATTGAACATTAACTTACTTGGCTTTGCTTTTCTTCTTTTTCTTCTTGGCAGTTTCTGAAGAATATCAGTTTCAAAGACAATTAATAAATCAAACTCGTCCCCAAAGTGCTAAATAGAACTACAAAAGCTTCAATTCTAGCTGATGAACTCAGCAATAAGAACTTGCAAAGCAGAGTTGTCACCTGGTGCACCGCCTTGAGCATCCCCTTGTGCGTCATCATCATCTTCTGGTGGTGAGGACTGAGCTCCATTACTATCTGCATCTTTGACTTCTTTTAATGAGGCCTCATGTGTTTCTAAATTAACTGCCTCCTGCAGCAAAGAAATAATAATAATCAATGTTTACATATTGCAAAAGTAATTTTACAGTCTACGAAAAGATCAATGCCATGAGAGGTTCAGTCATCCCAGAAACCACATAGGTGCCATTTACTAGGTGGATTATAGCAAATTAGCAATCACATATATAGCTTTCAAACTCCTGGTATGAAAGGATATATCTGACCTCCAACCAAAAGTTTAGCAAACAATTTAGTTAATTATCAACACAGGCAATGGTTACAGGGATAGATTAGGACAAACTATAAACATTGCCTAACTAAGAGTGCAAATAAATGAGCAAATATTGTATGTGAGTACACAAAAAAACAAAAATCATTCATTACGACTATTACAGGATCAAGCACTGCAACACAGAATAATTGTCAACAGCATTGCATCATTGTTTTCCACCCAATTTTCACCACTTACAGACCTAACTATCATTCATGATATATGTCAGCGCAAGCATGGTCGGTATTGCATTGATAGAGCACAAAACAATTTAGTCATGGCAAAGAAGGAAACTATTGCAGCATAGCATCTACTTTGTTCTCCTGAATTTGTCCGATGTGCAACGCCTCCATCTCCTTGATTGCCACATCAGCAGAAGCACCAACCATATTGCAAGTATACTTTGAAAGTTTAAAAATTACAAGCCTGGATGAGCAGAACGAACAAAAACATAAGCATCAGTATGTCCAAATTCCAAGTACAATTACATCTCAAAACAAATAACAGTAGAGGGTGATGCTAGCTACAATCTCATCTGTTTACCAGTATTCAGATCGTCCCACTAAATAAATACTCATATCAAACTTGTACAATCAGTAAGAGTATGCTCGTGGCCACGGCGACGACCAAATACCACCCCCCCTCCTCCCACACGGCCACACCCACACACCCCAAAAGAACAAAAGCAGCCTCGTGATATACCTTCCCTACAGCGGGGGCCCGCGAGTACGCCGGTCGAGTCGACGATCGCCCGCCGCCGCCGCCGGAGAAGCGAGAGAGCGGCGGGGGTTTGTCTCTTCCGCCGCTTTGCGTGTGGGGAGGTGAAAACTCCGTTATGGTTCTGTTTGGGTCCGGTCCGGGCAAGCGATCGAGCGAGACGGATGGTCTTATACGTTTCCGCCTTTCAGGAATTTTCTTTTTCTTTTTATTTATTACACAATTATATTTATCTTTTGACTTTTATAAAAAAAAATACTCCCGTTATTCACTGGAGGGGAGGATGAGTTTGCTGCCGTAGCAATCGATGGCTTCTCTTATCGTCGTCTCCCAATAAGTTAAAAGGGTCTAAATGCAAATATCTACGTGCTAAAAAAATCAGGTAGTGGATATATATTTTTGCAAAAAGAAATCAAAACGTGAATAGAGCATGTAAATTAAGAAAATAAATAAACAAAAGTTCCTATGTTTCATCTAGTAACATCAACAGAAAAAATTCTCGTGAGTAGTAATAGGAGAAATTTCTTTTGTTCATTCCGAAATAGTAGTTGATAAGGTCCTTAAAAAGTTAGAGACTAAAATTGCTAGGATAAATAATATAATAATTTGAGCTCTAAGTTGAAATCTACCGGTTAACTGAAATTATACATATTCAAAACTTACTGAAAAAAAGAGAGATAATAAGTATGGAGAACCATTCCCAACCATCATATCCAATAGGTCATTAAACCCATACGAAAAAATGATCACATCTTCGTCTCTTAGAACGAGCCTGGGAGCCTAAAGATCTTAACACATCCATGTAAAATAGGTCAAGATCCTACTCTATAAAACTAGATCGACAGATTAAGATACCGGTTCATTTCACATAAATAAATCGAGATTTTAGATTTTAGTTTAAAATCTCAATCCATCCACGTTAAATGATTTCGTCATGCTATCCTAAGAACCGAACCAGATCCGAACCGATGTCATCGCAATAGCTAGACTTTCATCGCTACGACCCAAACCGACCTGCCAAATGTAAAAGAAAAAAATGATCATATATTCTCTATTTAGATAAAAATTGAGAATTTACTCTCCTGATCCACATGTCATTGACCTGAGATGATCTCATATGTCAGTGAGATATAGAGAGTAAAATTTTAATTTTCACCTAAAAAGAGGATATATATTTAGGATATATGATTAAATTTCCCATTGTAAAAGCCCAGGGCCCAATAACTATCATATTGGGCCGACATTTGTGTGGGCCTACCAAGCGGTGCAAAGGCCATAAGACCCAGACACCGCCAACTCCAAAACCTTCTCCCTTCCGTCGTCCCATTCTCCTTGCCTCGCCGCCGCCGCAGCCGCCTCCGTCTTAGGCGAGCTCCACGCCGCCGGCAAGGCTTCGCCCGCGGTTGCAGGGATGGCGGAGGAGGGGACGCAGCAGCTTCCTTACGTTCGGGAGACGGTGCTGAAGAAGAGGAAGGTAAACGAAGACTGGGCCATCAAGAACCGGGAGCGGAAGGCGGCCAAGAGGCAGCGCCGTCGCGACGACGGCAAGGGCGCCATCAAGAGGCCCGAGGACTTCGTCAGGGAGTTCCGCAACAAGGAGCTCGACTTCATAAAGATGAGGACCCGGCTCAAAGTCCGCAAGCCGCCGCCTGCCGAGAGCCTCAGCTCCAAGCTTATATTCGCGATTCGCATCCCTGGGTCAGTAATAACAGCAGTGCAAGTGATGATGAAAAGATTCTGATTTGTTTACTTCTGCAAAGTTTGGAAAAAAATTGATGAGTTGTTACTCACAAGATGACACATTGCCACGTAATGGTACTTGAGACCATTTAAATCAATAATATTTGGACGAGGATAGAAAAAAATCAAAGTTAATTCTTAGCCGTGTCAAATTATCAAATTTCTTGCAAAGTTTGTTGGTTTCGTTGGTGATTGCGTTTCAATAATATTTGGATTAGGATAGCAAAAAAAAATCAAAGCTAATTCTTAGCCGTGTCAAATTATCAAATTTCTTGCAAAGTTTGTTTGTTTCGTTGGTGATTGGGTTTAATAATTTTAACATTGCTTTGCTTGTGTGTGTAATCTGCAGCACTACGGACTTGCATCCACACATGAGGAAGATTTTGTGCAGGCTGCGGCTGACGCAGGTACTGACCGGCGTGTTCCTGAAGGCCACTGAGGCTAATATGAAGAGGCTTCTTGTTGTGGAACCGTTTGTCACTTATGGGTAACTGAACGCAAACATACTTCTCCATTGCAGTTTTTGGCCGGAGATAGCTTAAAATAATCGAGATTATAATATAATTCTGATTATTAGATAAGCAACAAGCCGACTGATTTTGATTATTAGTTATATGGCTGATTATGATTATTACTTAAGTTGTCTATAATTTTTCTGTTTGGCATATAATTCGTTTCTACTTTAAGCATAAGCTGTCGATAAATTGTCTTAAATGAGACCTTTGTTTCTTGGAAAGCATACTGTTTTGCTAATCTGCATTTACGTGCTGAAATTTTGTTTACTGTTGTGTAACTCTAGGTTCCCAAATTTGAAGAATGTGAAGGAACTTATTTACAAGAAGGGCCGTGGTTTCCTGGACAAGGAGCCTTTCCCTCTTACGAGCAATGATCTAATTGAGAAGGTATTTGTGTTGTTGCACCTTCTAAAGATTGAGATTGGGAGGCAACAATAAATTTGTCTACAACAGGCTATTGGGTGCATAGAGATTAGCAGTAACACACAATGTCTGTCAGTTTTTCATCCGAACATATTTTAGAGGTCTAATTTACCAAAAAAATCACAGGGTTAGTGCTTAGCAGCAGCACTATCTGAAACCTGGTTCTCAAATCACAGATAATAACTTCTAGAGGTTCGAGAGCTCAAATTTAACACGCCAAAGCACTTCAGTTTGGATCATCCTCCTTGTTACATGGACTGCTTGGGTAGAATTTCCTGCCAAGAGTTAAAAAACATTTTGGGTTATACTTAATTTTTTGTGTTGATAACCATCTCAGTTTGTTTCCTTGATGGAGGGATAGGACATGCATAGTTTCCCGGACACAGATACAATTCAATACTCGAAAGAAAATAGATAGTCGGTTTCAATTTTTGTTGTTGAAGGAAATAACTATTTCTCATCCTTTAGTTGTAATGTACACTAAAATATCACCATCCTTGCATGACTGAAAACAGGCTCTAGGAGAATATGGCATCATATGCTTGGAAGATGTTGTGCACGAAATCGCAACAACCGGTTCACACTTTAAAGAAGCTTCAAGGTTCCTCATGCCCTTCAAGCTCAAGTGTCCAGAGAGGAGGCTGCAGATGAAGAAGAAACCCTACAAGGATGGTGGCGACTCTGGCGACCGTGGAGATAAAATCAACGAACTAATTGAGAAGTTGAACTAATGCAGAACCTGTCCCCAGTTGCCATTTGTGTGCAACTGTGCAAGTGATGGATCTGTTACCTTGCCAGTTTTGTCATAGCCTAGCTGATTGTACCTCTATTTCTGAAATCATACCTGAATGTTTGGAATCAGATTATGAAATAGCAGAACATATTTTCATGACTGCCCTCTTGTTCTTAGCCTTTAACCGTTCTGATGAACTAGCTGTTGATAACTTCTCTGGCCAAATGACTTGAGATGTGAAGATACTGGATAGATGAAAAAAATGTTTCACCTTACTGAAACTTGCTGATAATATCTGACCAAGTGGTTTGAGCTATTGCTAGTATAAAAAGATCACACTGATCAGTGAGTGGTCTCATATTGCAGAAAAGACACAGCAGCACTGACACACCCCATGCACATCAAATTTCTTTGATGAATGTTAAACGAACAAACAGACACCAAGTGAGCCTGTCTGTGTCTGCTGCTCCTTTTGTTACCATTTTTCCTTGCATGTTATTTGTGAAGTTGATCACTGAAGCTGACTATCTGATACAAAGTTCCCATGAAAACAGAAGGGGGAGAAGCATTGTGTTAACAGGTTCATGGATTTGGACAGGCAATTGACACAGCAAGTGTGGGAGTTGCTATTTAAATCAAAAACATTTATATGGCTCTGTTTTCATATGGTATTAAGGCTCTGTTTGACACAGTTTTATGAAAATTTATATGGCGTAGTTGGGGGTTAATTCTTCACTATTCTTATTGACCAAAGATGCATGCCATTTTTACTTTGATTGATTATCAATATGCACATCATGCTTTAAATTTCCGGTGGAAATTTCAAATCTTTAACTCGTTAGGCTCGTTAGTATATAAGATCATCGATCTTTTTACACTTAATGCTTCTTAGCAAGTATTTTATCATATAAATTACTTTGAATCTATTTTAAATTAATTATTACTTTATTAGTTAGTGTTTATTGTAGTGTTACCGTATAATAATTTGGTAATTTTAAATTTACGAAAATATCATAAATGAGTTAGACCAAATGTGAGCTCTTTAAGCCTCCTTCGGAATGAAAGAATTTTATAGGATTTTTTGAGAATTCAAACTAAACCCTGTAAAAACATGTAATATAAGAAATATTTGATAATTTGCCGCTATAAAAACATGAGTTCACAATCATTGATTTAGATGTATATTGTTTCAATAATGCTTTATTTAGGACGTCCTAAAGTTTGCAAAAAAATTAGACAGTGTTTCGATACCTAGTGAAAAATATTTTTCACCATGTTGTCAAAAAATATTTTATGCAACACTCAGCGATAATGTTTGCAACAGCAAAAAACAACACATGTAACACCTTTTTGTTATGTTTAGGTAGTTAAAACTCCTTTTTGTTATGTTTAGGTAGTTAAAACTCAATACTTTGTACGTGGGAGTAAAATGTTTTAATTTAGTTTTGACTGTGTTTCACTTTATTTATTTTACTGAAATATTTTTTATCAACTTATAAAACATTGTTCACTTAGTATTGAAATATCGTCTATTTTTTTCAAAACTTAGGATATTAGGATGATAGTTTCTTCCATATTATTTATATAAGTGACACGTAATTGAGTAGATGAATACAATCTTCTAGAATTAGTGAGTTGCAAAAGCTCTTAATCTTATCCTGTTAATCTTAACGAGATGGCTCGGTTTTCACAACGCGCAACCCTAATTAAAATAGCAAAAAAAAATCGCCACAGAAAAATCTCCCTCCCCTCGGACCGGAGCAACCGCCGCGCCTCCGACCGGATCCGATCGCCTTCTGCGACTCTCTCTCCGCCGCCGGCGCCTCCGTCAGGTCCGCGTCTTCTCCCTCCCTCCAACTCAAAACTGCGATTCTCCTTCAAGCGGGCGGATTCGTCCGGGTGGATCGGCCGGCCCGCACGGGCGGGGCACCTCTCTGTGTGTGGTGGAGCGGGGACGCGCCGGGTTTCGTCCTCGTAGGTTCGGGTCATCGAGGGTAGAGGAGTGAGTGGGGTTGATGCGGCGTCGGATCGCGGAATGGGTGGCCGAGCTGCCGTGCTTATTGGGTGGATTTTGATGGGGAAGGATACGGTCGCGTTGGCATTCTGCAAGCAAGCTTGCATAGCCAGCATAGGTCCCTGAAGTTCCTTTCGGAGTTCGGTCTTAGCCATTCTGAGCTGCTAGGCCTTGATGTAAAGCTTTACTTGCTTCTCTCTCTTGACAGGCATCTCTCCTGTGTGTTGTCGAGGGTCACAATTAGGGTTTCTTTCATGATCTGCGTTTAAATGCTCGATGGAGTACTAAAATCCTGGAACTTACTGTAATCTATTAATGTTAGCCAGAAATGGGGTGTCAGTTTCTGCAGTAGATGCATATGATTACTTACGACTACGGAAACTCTTTTGAGATCTTGCGCTGAAAAGCAGGGGTTAATTGGTTCTGTAATCTTAGGTGTGGAGCCAGTTGCTTATGAAGAATTCTGAACATGCCTAAGAAGTACCTTTCCATTTATACAGTTTGTGGTTTACGTGGCATCTGACTAAGATTTCTCTGTGTGTAGGATGTCTGATGATGCTTCTAATGGGGCCAGCAGTTCAACAGTAAAAGCTGGTGATGAACCAGAGTCTACCATTGAGATCAACATCAAAACCTTGGATTCACAAGTCCATAAGCTCCGTGTTAAGAAGAATGTAACTATGCTATGCCCCTCTTGACAGTTTGGTTTTACGTCTGTCTTCCTGTTTACTTCTTGAAGAGCAAGAAATGCCATAAAATGCCCAAACCCCTTCATATCGTCAGATCTTGTATTTAGAATCACAAGATGAATTCTCCTATGCATGTTTTGATATGATCTACGGAAAATTTTTAGGTATCTGTTCTGGTCCTAAAAGAGAAGATAGTAGAGGCAGCTGGGGTTCCTGTGGATCAGCAACGGTTGATTTTTAGGGGAAGAGTTTTAAAGGATGACCACCTCCTATCAGAATATCGTATCCTTTTTATTTGTGCTTTTTTGTTTCATTGTTTGAACCATCTGCATCTCACCTCACTTGTTACCATTGACAACTTGAGCTATGTACATTATTTAAATGCCTTTTGTTTCCCTTTCTTAGTTACACATAGTAGCTGTTATAAACACAGAATTCTTTGGGTTCAGTAAGGGTGGTTTCATGATTGGCAGAAGAGTATAATGCCTGTTGATTTTGATGGAAACATAATTATTAAGGCAGTAAGGCGAGATGAGACGCCTAAGGACCGCCTTACCTTTTAAGCGATAAGGCGTAAGGCAAGGCAAAGGTAACACCTTACAAAATAAAAAAAATTGAAATAATATATAGTTAAAATTGCATTAGCACATTTAATATCTAGTCTAACAGCACATTTAAAGCTCAGTCCAACAGCCCATCTATACAAGTCTAGTCCAACAGCCCTTTTAAAGCCTAGTTTCTTTTTTCTCTCTCAAAACCCTAGCCCTAGCAGTTCTCCCACTCCTCAGCCACCACCTCTCTCTCTCCCCTGGCGTCTCTCCCATCTGTCTGTTGTTGGCTCGTTGCTGGCCATGCTCCCTGTGCCCTCTGCAGTCTGCACCGCCCGAGCCCATGCCATCCGCTCCTCCCTAGCCCATGCCATGTCGTTTTGTGGTGCCGCCGGCATAGCTAAGGCGTGGGGCTAAGGCGGTGGGACGCCTTATCCACTGCCAGTACAACATCAAATTAAAGTTTCTACGCATTAATTATTTGCAAAAATAGACAAATATGAACAAAAAACCTCAGATCTTTGTAGACATTGCCACACTGGTTTTATTTGTTAATTTGAGATGATTGAACACTGGTCACTGCATCATCAGTTGATTACTTGATTTTATACAAAGATCAGATGGGGCCATGGGAGTGATGAGGGGTTGTCTTTGATTAATGATTTTCATCCCTTCAAGATGCAATTCGTCATTTTCTAAAGAGTTAATTGTTTTATTATTTTCTTGTGATAGTTCTTCTGTGGACATAACAGTTGCATTCTATATATCCTTGACAACCTAAAGATTTGGAAGATGGATACACGTTGCATTTGGTTGCACGACGTGCAGCTGCTGAAGGGCAACATTCTTCTGGAACTTCTGATGAAAACACACATGCTAATGGTAAGTTAGATTGGTGGTTGCTCTGAAGAGTACTCTCGAAATTGAATGCACCTGGTATTTTTGATATTCCTATGATTTATTAGTCCTCAAAGCCTTATGCTGCACATGTGTTCTTAGTACAATTTATGTGCATTTTTTACTCTTCAGTACCATGTTTTCATATGTTTGTTTTATCTATTAAACAAACTGCAGTATGTGTCATGCATATTCAATATTATTTAACCTTTGAAGGGCTGAGAAATAGTTATCGTAAAAACAGCTAACTAGTTTATCCAGGCCATGTAGAATATGTTGGGACATGGGGAGGCTACGCTAGCCAGTAATTTTAAATTTTTAACCCCGTTGGCCCAGGAACCCATGCGCGTGAGGGATCATGGATCGTTACCTTCTAACGCGAGACGCGCTAGTGTAGCGGAAGAAGATTTGGAGAAGCGCGTCCTCGCTCGTTCCCTCCTTGCCTCGCCCGCTCGCCGATGACCAAGTCGATGAAGCCCAGCGATCTTCACACGAAGAAGACGACGAGTGCTGCTATTCGAGCAGCACCTCCACGAAGTCCACACGTACAGGGACGGAAACACTCCACGCCGGCGTGCTAGCACCACTCGTGAAGTTTCTAGGGTTTGATCGCAACCTTTGTGATTACTTGGGAGAGAGGAGAGGTGGCGGCTAGGGCTAGGGTAGAGCAAAAGCAGCAGCCCCTTGCGTGCCACCCTCTCCTCCTTTATATAGTGCCCAGCATGGGCCTTTTAATCCAAATTAAAAGCCCAACAGATCTAATCTGCGCACCCCGGAACTTCCGGATATAGCCGGAACTTCCGGTCATCGGAACTTTCGAAATTACCATTCTGTATCGAATTAATTTGGGTCCGGAACTTCCGGTTACAGCCGGAACTTCCGAAACAGACCTTCTGTATCGAATTAATTCCGACCCGGAACTTCCGGTTCGTCCAGAAAACCAAATTCAGGGGCTGGCCCAGAACTTCCGATCCTACCGGAACTTCCGGATGCTCCAGAACTCCGGAACTTCTGGCTATAGCCGGAACTTCTGATTCCTCCAGAATTTTCTTGGGCACAATTCCATCAAAATATGTGTACTAGGAACACCATTATTTAACTGTATTTGTGTAAAGCATTAGTGGGACTCTCGTTTTACTAGTCTATAGATAACACATTAACAAACAAGTTGGGTTATATGGCCTGGCACTATGTTTGTAGTACTGGAGTATTTTCCTTCTGTATCTTCAGCTTAATCTGTAATTGCTCCCTATTGAGTTCAGTGACTCATGATTTGTAGGATATATTTTACAGCAATATGCTGGGCATGGACCTGATAAACCTTTTACACTTGTGTTGATTGTGCAGTTAATGTTGCTGGAAATGGAGGACTGTTAGGAGATATCTCCAGGGTATGCTTCTACCATTGATTTGTCTTGTATGCAGCTATTTGAAAATTGATTAGTGACTAATCTTGTTAGCTCTTAGCTACAGCTGCAGGTTATTTTTCTTGAATTCTTTTTTTAATTTATTCTCTTCTAGGAAATTATAGAGGCTATGCATTCTGAGGGGATGATAGATAGCCTGGCTAGGGTATATGCTTTGTTCTAATGTTCTATGTATTTGTCTAAACGGGGACTAAATGCTTCATTTGTCCATTGAGGCATTGATGTAATTTATTCCCTCCTTTTTTATCTGTAGAATGTTCAGGATATCCTTGGTTCCCTAGGTCTTGGGATGCCTGGTGGCATGGCAAACGCTACATTTTCGGTAATAAGCTGTTTCTTCTTTAGGTCTAATTAGTGTACCTGTGACATCTTAGTATTCAACTTCTATCTGTTTACTTAATTAGGTGCCTTTAGCCACTGCATTAGAAGGGGAGAATAATGCCAATGGAAGAACTCAGCCAGGGAACCATGCACAACCAGGGTTTTCAATTCTGAACCATCAAATCCAAGTATCACAACTACAACCATCAGTCTCTATTCCTCGCAACATGGTTAATAAGCTGTATTTTTCTCTTGTGTTTTCCCATGTATAAATCATCATTATAATTTTTAGCATCGGTGACAGGTTATTCCTGATTCTCTAACGACTATTTTGGAGTATATCAACCGTATGGACCAAGTATTACAGAATAACGGTATTGTATTTTCTTTTGCAGTTTGTTAAATTGTTTGTGTCATAAAAGACTATCACATTCATTTTGTAATGCAAATGCAGGTACTCCGCCCATGGATTCAAATACCCAGCAGCCACCACGATCAGATGATGCTCATCTAAACCAAAGGTTTCCAAGTCCTGAGGTACTGGTGTCAGTCATTGAAAGAGCCCAACAACTTCTGGGTGGTAGTGCTGCTTCTGCTCTTTCGGTATGTTGGTCATTCTCTCATATAGTTATATTCAGCTCTTTTTTAGCTTTAGAGGTGCACTTTTTATGGTAACATACTAACATCTTGTTGATGTAGATTTATCCTCTTATGTTTCATTACTAGTAGTGTGTCCGTGCTAACGCTACGGTAAAAATCAAAAGACAATAAATGTCTTGAACTTGAAGCGAATAATGAGATTAGTTCGGTCAAATAGACATTACATTGCTCGACTGAGAAAGTTATGCAAAAATAACAGATACTCACCATGCTTGTAGAACACAGATAGCATAATGTTTGATCTACTGATTTATTCATAAATTTAAGGAGTGACAGTTTAATTACAGCAGCGCCTGGCATAAACGGATGTTTATCAATCGCAAATATGACAACAGAGATAATGAACAATTTACGTATCAATCAGAGCTAAAATGTAATGCCATGGTACTGAAGTAACAATTTATGTTTTCCTTCTGTCTAATCAGCAAAACAATGCTCTTTGAATACCAAAATGTTGCCAGTTCCTTTTTCTTACGTCTTTCAGTTGTCTTATTTTGAGTCAAAGCCATTGAAATCTTAACCAACAGAAAGCCCTTGTCCACTCCCCACTCAAAACCCTGGCACATGGTTACCTATAAGTGTCTTCATATCGGTGTCCTAAAATCAGGTCTACTGCATGTCTGAACCATATACATGGAATGGCTTGCCCTACTTGTTACCATATAAACTGCTGATTAGGCTGTATAACCACTATTAGGGGGGAGTTTTAGCCACTTCATGGACTAAAAAAGAATACAACAGTCTTGTGTACTAAATATATTTTTGTTTTGCCCTAGCCCCAAAATCTGCCCTGTGTCACCCCCTGCATGATGCCTGGAATACCATACGAGGATTCAAAGGGTATTCATAAATGTCAGATGTTATTTGTTTGAGGGACTGATCCTACGTCCGCTGACCTTTTTCATTTGGTGTCATACACTTCATGGTGTACCTTCCATTATTTGTCATTTTGTTGGCAGCTGATAATAAGGTGACATTTGGCAGGATACAACTTGTGTCTAATGAATTATTGTGTTCAGTGAAATATCTAAACTCTGCATTCACAGATGCAAACTTCTATTTGGACATTTTCATGACCCTCTGTTTACCTGATATTTTGCTACAGAATCTCGCACAACACATTCAGAGAGATGCTGGCACTGGTGATGCATCTATACGTAGCCAGATCCAGAATGAATCAACTCAGTTGGGAGTAGCAACGCAGCATTTGGGTGCAATGCTTTTGGAGCTTGGTCGAACAATGATGATGCTTCGAATGGGGCTATCTCCTGTATGCTTAATCTAAATTTTATTTCATGTTATCAATTGATTTCTGCATGGTGCTAATTTCAGAAGGCTTATTAATTTTGTAGGCTGATGCTTTTGTAAACGCTGGACCTTCTGTTTATATAAACTCTGCAGGGCCAAATCCAATCATGGTTCAGGTGATATACTGAGAAGCATTCTCATGTTGGTTTTGGTTGTTGTGTCACTTTAATATTAACAACACATTTCTTGATGTGCAGCCATCTTTTCAAAATACTCCTCCTTTTGGAGTTTCGAGCATACCAGTCATTGGTGGAATTTCTGGTGCATTTGGTATTGTTGATCCTTCTCGGGCATCTGGTGTCAATGTCTATGGTAAGGTCTCATTTCAGTTACTTTTCAGTGGTTCTTTTGAGTGTACTCAGCTGAATCATGATGCTACTGTTGTAAATCCTTATTCTCTGTTGAGAAGAATGTTTTCAAATGGTTATGGGGCAATCTTAACATCTCATTTTTGTTAAGAAACTCAAGCCAAGTCCTTATGGCCTACTATTATAAATTATAACACTTTTTGAAACACTGATTAATTTTATTATATGTTAGTAGGTAATTTATCTGTTAATTTGCCCCCATAATATCCCCCTTCCCTCCTTATTTATCCTTACCTATGATCCATAACCGAAAGATCCTAACAGCTGTCGAATATATTTTTGGGATCTTCCATAGGGTTTATTTACAAATCGATAATGCCATCTTGGTGGCCTTTAATTTTGAGTTTTTTTGGACACCGAGTTTCCATTGATGTATGCTATTATCCTTTACTTAGGTACTTCTACGACAAGTGGGTCATCGGTTGGTATGACCACTTCTTCTGTGGGCACTGGCAATGGGGGCCGTCAAAATGTGGAAAGAACTCAAGGAGGTAACCCACCAGCTAACCCAATGCATGGATTGCCACCAAGAACAGTAATTGCAGCTATTCCAGCACGGTCCACTACTGAGGCGCCAAACCATGTGCTAAGTGTTATCCTGCCTGTTCAAGTTAGGAGTCAAGTAGCAGTGCCCAATCAATCAACCGTTTCTCAAGGTTCTCAGACTGTGGTGGCCAGTGGATCTCAACCAAATTCAGCATCTACTGTTCCACAAGCTTCTTTAGGTGGTGTTGCTAGCATTCCTTCTATAGGGGCACATGTAACTGTACAAGTAGCCCATGCATTGAGTGTGAGTCAACCAGACCAGGTTTCATCATTTGTGCAAAACACAGTAGATCACGGATCTCGCCCAGTCACAAATAATGGAGTTAGCAATGTGCACTCTGTGGCATCAGCAAGTACACAACTGCAAAATGAGCTCTCAGATTCTAACGACGGGCACACTTCACTAAATGAGCAATCTCTTATAACTGAACATGTTCCCAATGCCGGTAGAACTCAACATGTACAAATGGAAGGGACCCATGCAGATAATGTCGGAAAACCTTCTGAGGAATTAGCATCGACTAACTTACCAGGGCAGACCACAGCCACATGTACCAATGATGTTTCTATGAACAGAACAGCTGAAAATTCTGCACAGAAGAACATGCCGTCAGATGGAGTATCTGCACAGTCCATTAAATCAAGTGCAAGTGGTAGGTCTGAACCTGTAGGTCTTGTTGGAGGGCTGCAGCCTAAGGTATTAGTTAATTATTTCTAGTTTTTATTACTACTGTTTCCAGTAATTTCATTGTTTGGTCCACATTTTGCTGTCCATATCTGCAAGTGGCAGGATTAGAATTTGCCATGGTTGGCTGCAGTTTAGTTGATTGTTTTAATCATACTGTGGTATACCATTTGATCTTTAAAATGGCAGACCAGTTTATTGGAAAATAAGTGGTATACCATACATACATGATCATTTGTCAAAAACATGATATGACCCCCTTTTGAAACTGTTTCAATGCAGAGACGAAGTAGAACAGCAAAAACATCTGGGAGTAGTGGTGATTCTGGTGAATACCTTGATTCCTCTCGCATCAGCAATAGCCAAGATGCTGTTTCAATGGGCCAGCAAGTTCTGCAAGCCCTTGCTTCACAAAATACTAATGTAAGCAGAAGCAGCGTTGCAGTTTCTCCACCTCCATCCTCTACTTCTCAGTTTTCTGGTGGAATACCTCTGAGAAGACAGGGTGGTGAAGGACAAGTTGATATTGGCACTATGATATCGAGTGTACTCAACAACCCGGTTTTTGGCAATCTATTATCAAATGTAGCAGAGCAAGCTGGGGTGGGTTCGGCAGGTGATTTGAGGAACATGGTGGAAGAGTGTACACAGAGCCCTGCAATGATGGATACTTTAAGTAATATGGTGCAAAATGTGGATGGATCAGGACGCGGTCAAGGTGGCATTGACTTATCTAGAATGATGCAGCAAATGATGCCTGTTGTATCACAAGTACTTGGTGGAGCTGGAGGACGTCCTGCTGGTACAAATAGTGGACAATCCAGATTGCGGCCTCAGTGCAATGACATGGATGTGGGTGGTGCTTCAGATGGTGGAAGTTCTCAGGTAAATCATCATGCTGAATAAATGAACTGCCTGCATGTGCATTTGTTCTCAGTATTGTGGCTTGTGCTTTTATGTTTTTAAAGAAAATTTGTGATGATGACTAATACACCATTTATGGACTAATGTTCTTCAATCTAAAGGGTTGATAGTGTCGTATGTATAATGGAAACAAGAGGTTTTCAATAAACATCCATTTTATTTTTTCATGCACAGATTGATCTTCACCAAGCTCGTCAACACATTGAGCAACATGATTCCCCCAGGGATATCTTCAATGCTGTCCTTGAAACTGCTGCTCAGGCTTACAGCGAAGATGAGAGTATCCAAGGCATGCTTGAAGAGCTTGTCAGTGATCCAGAGCTTACAGATGTACGTTTTCTACGAGCTCAATTTAGAATAAACTCTAATCATGATCAATTGGTCATGTCATGTCATATAGTTGATACTGTAGGATAAGATTGTTTGGGAGTGCTACAGTAGGATAATATATTATACAAGTGGTATACCCTTCATATATTACTGTTTGTCAACAACATGATACGATTATGGATTACCCCACTTCTGAAACTGCAGCACCTTGTTTCCCCCAGATTAATCCTAACCTGCTGCATATAAATGTTATTTCTTAGGACTATCTGAAACTTTTGCTCGAACAAGTTCAGCGGAGGATACAATCGGCATCTGAGTCCAGGAACCAGTCTTGAAGGAGCATGTTAAAGAATGTGATCCAAGGGGGTATATAGAGGGGATTGATAGGCAAGGTGGTTGAACCATGCAGGTATTCACTGCAGTATTTATGTTAAGTTAAACATGGACAGAACCAAGCTTGATTAGACGCCCCGTGGATGTACATGTGCCATGTGTTCTTTTGCCTTGTGATAGTGTTACCCCATCGGCTGTGCTGGTTTAAATGGTTTACAGATTTTGTTAGTGGTGTATAGCTAGCATCAGAAGCTGAAATTTTGGATTATATGTGAGCATGGGCTACACAAACTCCAAAGTGGTTTGGCAGCGTGATGTTTTTGTTTGTCAGCCTGGAAATCATGCCAGATTCGTTTGCAAGTTTTAATGTCGGGAACAGGCAGTGTGCTTGGAGGATCGCCTAAATTTGAGAGAGGCTGTGCATTCTCGGTCGAGTGCGCGACAAACAAAAGAGAAAATGTGCTCGAGTACGTGTTAAGGGGAGGGTTTTGGGGGCCCAAATTGATTTGACACAAAAAGTTTGTGTTTTTTTTATTGTTTGCCAGTTGTGTGAATGATATGTGGGGCCATCTAATCTATGACTATGGATTAAAGTGATAAATAATTAAATTCACTTTTTAGTATGGTTAATCATCAAATAGTGAGCTGTAACGTGCCCCATATTAGTTTGACCCGAAGTGGCCAACGTGTGGCCCATATTATTTTTGAAACGTGAGTGATCACCCCCTTTGACACTACCAGACGATTAGATGATTTTCCTTCTAGACCCTTATGCAAAGAAGACGTTTGCAAAGAGAATCTTTTTAAGTAGGGTTCTGTCGAGGAATACAAAATGTATTAGATTTTGACACGATCTTGAAAATGTATTAGGGGCTGTTTGCTTTACGGCCACAGCTTGCCAAGCCTAATGTTAGGTGTGCTACAGTCGCTTTGGCCATTGTTTGGTTGAATAATGAATTGAAGTTTGCCGCACGCCACGTCTGCTCTC
>KE370974.1:433648-465080 GCA_000418225.1 Zizania latifolia
ATTATGTAAAGTAAAGATCCAAATAAACTTAAAAGCCTTCGAAACAGAAATTTGTCTACAACATGATCTATAAACTTAAGACTTATTTAGGAGGAGAACTATACCCTCTCAAAAAAGAAAAAAAAACAGCAACATGATTATACCGTATTACCGTATAATCACTGTTAGGTAGGGTAACCGTAGACGTCGGCTACATGTTACTGACTTTTACAACCTTAAATAAATAAATAAATACAAGTGAGAATTCAGATCCTTCCCCTGTGGATGTGGATGTGCACAGTGGCGTGGTAAACAAGGCCGTTCTGTCTGTATTTTTTTTCTACGTTGCGTACCTAACAAAAAATTAGGATGTAAAACGCATTAGATGAGGAGCCAAACAACTTGTTCAATTCTCATGTGCTTCGCGTGCTAATATTGACTCGCCGATCGATGCTTCCGAACAACGCATGTCGCACGGTGGAATCACTGCGACATAAATCCTTGTTCTTATGCTCCGATTTAAACAGTTTTGTTATTCCTTATTTATTTTATTTTTTTAAAAATGGATTATTTATATGTAAGATAATACTCTCTCTATTATAAAATATAATAATATTTAGATTTAGACATATGTATTAAGGATATGTGCAAAAGACTCTAATACTCGGCGTAAGTAAGTGTAGGTTTAAAAGTGATTGGATCGAGTAATAAGAAATATCGAGAGTTATATTTTAGGATAGGTTTAGTAATATTTATTTAATAAGTACAAATATATAATGAAAGATAAAAAATTACCAAAAAATCTAAAACAATTTATATTAGAAAAGAATTGTGAAATTTAAATCGACTTATATAAGGAACTTGAGGGAGTGCTAGCTAAGCTCCGTTCTTAAAAAGAATTTGAGGGAGTGCTAGCTAAGCTCCGTTCTTAAAAAAAGACGACATCGTAAAAATATGTGCAGTTAAATCTTGAAATTTTAAATTATCAACAAAATGGAAGTATTATAATTTGATATGTGAAAATGATACCTAGATTTGTCTTAAAAATTCATTTCATACAATTATATTTTAACATTTTTATAATTATTTAAATATAAAATTAGATTACATATACTCTCTCCGGTTTCATAAAGCAAATCGTTTTATACTTATATCAAGAGTTGCTTAAAACAAATCATTTTGTATTTTATTGTGTATTTTGGACGTTTATACCTTTAAAGTAGTACTACTTTCTCCTCGTATCTCGCGCTATCTTTACTCCCACATTGTATTTAATAGGGACAAACAAGTAAAATAGATACTAATTAATTACTTCTTAGCATCTAAAATCATGTCAAAAATAACTTATTTTGTAAAATTGGAGAGGGTATATATGTACAGAGAGCGAGTATGGTATATACACTCTCGGTCCACACGATTGACTGAATTAATTATTTTTTGTTTGTTTTAATTAGCTCCTGAGACTGAATAGGTCGCATTCGTGCGTGTTCTTTATGGTTATGAAGCTGTCGTATAGCAGTGAATTAGGTGGTGTCATGCGTCGGCTAATTTTAGAGTCTGCTATTAATTAACATGCTGATGAAATGATACTGGACTAGATTTTTTATCATTTGCTGGGACGGGGAGCAACGGAGTAAGACGTAAATTTTAAAGCAAGATTAAAACCGATAGGTCTAATTATAGGGTTTTGTATATCAATTTAGATGATAGTTCTAATGGTACAACATTTATACTGCATTTATTTATTAAAAAACATTGTTAGTTAAACCATAGCACTTAGTGTTAAAACTGATAAATATCCGTGGTAATCAGCTAATGACAAACTTAAGAACCATTATAATCAGGGTAATCATGGTTTTATTGACGCTAGCAGGTAGCTAATAGGCTAGCCGGCCTAGCTAGGTTGCCTGCCGGACATGCGTGTAGAGGAATCGTGCTGAATTTGATCAGTCGACCAACCAATCGGTCAAGCTTGGCCGGCGACACAGCAAACAAGCTAGGCAGCTTGATTAATTATTGACTGCCCATAATTAAAGATGGTTTGGATCGCGGATGAGATCATATGGAATGCGGAAATAAATTTTGTGAGTGGGTTTTAAAGTATTGTTTATAAGAATTCCGCTTGAATAGGGGTTACCTAGAGTACTAAAGTTGAAGAGGATTGTTTGAATTGACGTTACATGGAGAATAAACTTGTGCTATTAACCAAATAGCCCTTCAGTACTGATCCTGAACAAGGGGCTCTTTGTTTGAAGGATTTCTAGAGGAAAAATATAGGATTCAAATTCCACTAGGAATTAATATTATTCACTTATCTGGAATGCAAAATTAGTGTATGGAAAAACAAAGGAAATTTTCTTTTTACTTAGATTTCATAGGAAAATCATATGAATTTAAACATTTACTCTAACATCTTTTTTCCTTTTCTTCGTTAAGTCTAAAGTAAATCAATGCTCAAAACTTCAAGCGAGAACAACATATGTAGTTTTATTCTATTTTAATATTAATATTCAGAAAAATCATATGTTTAGTTAATATATATGTTCCTAACAACATATCTCTAATTTTTTATATGTTTTCAAGTCTTCTGTTTTTCCGTACATTCCTACCGTAGTTATGTATTTTTAGATTCATATCTTTCGTGAGAGTTTCAAGAGTAGTACTTTAGGTCTCGACGCATAGAAATAGGATGGCTAGGGCTTAGACATAGGCCTAGTTCCTTATTTTTATTGGTTTTCATTAAATTGTGACTATGACTTTTTTTTATTTTTAAAAAATAATTAGATATAAAATATTTTCCGCCGTTAATATCACAGAGGAAACATGGGTCACCAGGACCCACGTGGGCAACTGATTAACTTGCTCGTGGTCTTTTCCAATCTCTGAAATATTGTATCATATTGCCGTTGTCGTATTGATGGGGGCGTTAGCCGCGTGCTTAAACTATGGCAGAGTGGCACTAATTAGGTGCTAATCTAAGCCTACCGCACCATGGATGGATGGATGGCCGGGTTAGGTGCTCTGAACTGAGGAGACATCACCACATGATGCAACCAACATGATCGCGAGATGTTTTTATATATAACCATAATTATTCTATATTAATTCTCTTGGGACAGGATCAAGGTGTGTATATACAATAATGGACAGAATCAAGATTAATTGCACACATGTACGTCCATTATTGTTGTTATTATTCTTTAGATTCTAAAATAAGTGTATTTTATTTTTGCCGTAAGTGAAATAATTCTAAATTAGGCCAGCTTATAGCAATAGGATCAACCTTACAACTTACCATTTCAAATGCATAAACTATATATAAAAAATTACGATGTCTAATGATGTTCATTACATATCGTAATTATTACTATTATTTTTCTATATAAATATAGGGCTTGTTTGAATAGACTAAAACAAATAGATAGCTAGCTAATAGTTAGAATTAATTGTTAGCCACTCCCTCTGTTTCAGAATGTAAGTCATTCTGGTCTTATCTAGATTCATCTAAATACCGTAATGACTTACATTCTGAAACGGATGGAGTAGCTAATAATTAGCTGGCTAAAATTAGTCTATGCCTATTTAGATACTTTGGGCTAATAGATGGCTAAAATTAATTTTACCCTTGTTACAGTACTTGCGCTACATATAGAGGCAAGAATAGTCAAAAGTTTACTATTAGCTTAAATTAATCTAGTTTTATAGACTAATGAACTAACAATTAGCCAGATAATAAGCTAACAATTAGCCTATCTATTAACTATATTATTTGAATCACCTAAAACTAATTTTTAACGGCTCATTGTTAGTCATGTCATCCAAACATGACCTTAGTCAAATTATTTTAGGACGTGACCGATGTACTTCATTGCAGTATCATATCTATTGCCTGCATTTGGCGCCTTTGCAAAATCCGTAATCAGATCTAGAGCTGCAAAGATACCCGATGGGAACGGCTGCAAATGATTTCATCCGCTAAAATTCAGTAGATTTTTTGTAGTTCTTTTGCTGGCATTTATCATTCAGTGCAAAGGAGACAGCCAGCCACATGCATCTTTGTATTCTTTCACCCTAAAAATCTATATACTCTCAAGTGATTATATATGCTTTTGGAGGCTTTCGGCTGGCAACAGATAGATACACGTCCATCAAAGAACACAGTGCCACATATACCAAGACAGGTTGGGCATGGATATCAATTTCTTAAAAATAAAAAATAAATAAATAAATTCAATCTGATTTCACTCGAACCAGTGGTTTTTATGATCACCACGGTCTCCATTGAACAACGAAAAGGGTGAAACTATCGCCAAAATAAAAAGATATGAAGGAGAGATGAACCAACTCCACTGTGTGCGCGTACTGCCAAATTGTAAAAACAGGCCCAAGATAAATAACGTATGAATTTTAAAGTGGTTTTATAGAAACCAGTTTAATTACTAGGATTCTGAAAATAACCCAATGTTACAAGGAGGCATAAATGTTTTGTTATAGAAAAGCAAAATGTTTGCATATAACCGTTTTTATGAAATATTTTCTTATAGGCACAGTTTCTATTTACTTAACTATTTCTTGTCTCGAAATAAAGCCGTTTCGTAGTTAACTCTCCATCTATTCTCTTATCTCAACCAATCATAATCATTTTTTATTTAGTTTATTCACCTACTTTCTTATCTTAACCAATCACAACCATTTCTTATTTAATTTTATGTCTATTTTTAATCCATGGAAAAAGTTCAAAAATGTTTATATTTTAGAACATAGGAGCCTGAAAGTATTCTATGAAGAATATAAATAATATTTTCTCACTTAGTGCGTGTAAAGATACTCAGTGAAAATAGCACCAATCGAACACTGGCAGGTTGTACCATTATTTATGACTCCTAAATTTATTTCCCCTCGTGAGAGAGAGAGAGAGCTATGAAATGAACCAAACTCTACCAACTTGCTGGCTGCTGCACCTCGGCGGCATATTTGTCCCTACTCCTCAGGCAGTTGTTGAGCTAAGGAGGCCAAGTAGAGGTGTAGCCGGAAGGCTGTAAGTGAGCTCAGATTAGGGAGAGGAGCAAAGAAGAAGGAATAGAAGCTAGGAGGGGTCCAGAGACTCCTGGTCTAGGAACTCGGTTCCCTTCTTTCTCTAGGCTGATTGGAAGGTCTAGGATCAACCACCTGGTCTCTTTTCTTAGCTTTTCTGCAATCTTGCCTTGCCATCGTTTTGGGGGGATAAAATTTGTAAGATTCATGTTCTTCCTTGTTTTTTTTTTTCAGTTTGTTTATATGAAGTTTACTTCTCCATCTTCGCTTCTTCGAGGTGTTCTTTGCTAGGATAACTGCGTGCTGACATCTGGTAAAAATGCTGTTTTTTTTCTCAGTTGAAGTAGCAGGGACTCTGTTCATGGCCCAATGCTTTTGATTTGTGGACAAGGTGCCACAGACTTCCATTCCTATTTTCCCAAGAGGATGCGCAAATCTTGGTCCGATTGCAGCTATCGAAGATATCTGCTGTCAAATTTCAGAACTTGCAGCTGTTTCACCTAAGGAGAGTTCTGGAAATCCCTAGGAAATTTTTCTTGGATTTTGCCATATCAAGCTCAGCGTTTAGCTCTACAAGTTGCAATCTTTAGTGCGTTTTGTTTCTTCCCACCAACAAGAGCAACAAGAATCACAGAAATTCGCTTAGGCTAGAGGTTACCTGGATTCTGCAATTTGAGGATTCTGTTCAATTCCGTCGAGTTGGTCCTTGGATTTGGATATGGAGAGGCAAACGAGTTTCCGCCTGGGCGCGCTCGAGAGGCTGAAGAGCTTCCGGGGGATGGAGAAGCAGAAGAGCTTCAAGATGATGTCCAGGCACAAGGACAGCCCAGGCAAGCGCGGCGACACGCCGCTCCACCTCGCGGCGAGGTCCGGGAATGCCCTCAGTGCGCAGAGGATCATCGCCGAGTTCGACCCGGAGGTGGCCGAGGAACGGGCTGCCCAACCGAACCATGACGGCGAGACGCCGCTGTATGTCGCCGCCGAGAAGGGGCACACCGATGTGGTGCGCGAGATCTTGAGGGTGTCCGATGTGCAGACGGCCGGCATCAAGGCAAAGAACAGCTTCGACGCATTTCACATTGCCGCGAAGCAGGGTCATCTAGGTTAGTTTTTGTTGTTCATTATCCTTTTTAGGGATTTTTTGTTCATTATCAGTACCTAATCCCAATGTTTATTCATCCTGACTTCGATCTCAATGTTAAGTCAGTGCACTGATGATTGGAGGGTTTATGAAATTAGGATTTTGTGTTGACCCATTTATATATGCCATTCTGTAGGTTTTGAAAAATCCTATGCTGTGGTTATCTGATTTGACTTTTTATAAATAATACAAGTGCTTGCTGAAAGATGGTTTGCTCAATTCTTTTCTTCAGAACATGCATTGGTAACATGAATTATCATGGCTACCATTTTTCCATAGATTGCTGAAACTAGTGCATAACTGGTTTGGTTTAGACTCCAATCATCAGCAATTACTTTTTATTTCAGCAATAGACAAGTTGAGTATTTCATTATGGTCTTGGTTAGCGAGGGTTGACAAATTATATCTCATAAGAAGCTTTCATGATGTGTTCTTCATTGAATAAATGGTAGTATACTAGTATTCCTTTTGCGCGCGCTGGATTTAGTGCAACTGTTATTATTTTTATAATTTTATGATCTTAGCTCACTCTGTTTTCCACTTTTGAAAGGTTGAAATTCATGTCATTTTAATCCTTGAGTTTATAACTAGTAGTCAGCAAACCACAGTCATAGTCCTGAGTCCTGACCACAATGGTTTACACAAGATTTGGTTTAGTAAAGAATTTTCCATAAAAAGAAAACAAACATTCCTGGCTTATAGTTCTCTCCCATTTCTTTGTTTTGCAGAAGTTTTGAAGGAGTTGTTACAGGCTTTTCCTGCTCTTGCGATGACTTCAAATTCTGTAAATGCTACAGCTTTGGACACTGCTGCCATTCTAGGTCATATCGATATTGTCAACCTCCTATTGGAATCTGATGCTAGCCTTGCCAGAATTGCAAGAAATAATGGGAAAACAGTTTTGCATTCAGCCGCAAGAATGGGCCATGTGGAGGTTGTAAGATCATTATTAAGCAAGGATCCAGGGATTGGTTTAAGAACTGACAAGAAGGGGCAAACATCGCTACATATGGCTTCAAAAGGACAAAATGCTGAAATTGTTATCGAGCTGTTGAAGCCTGATATCTCAGTTATTCATCTGGAAGACAACAAGGGAAACAGGCCATTGCATGTTGCGACACGGAAGGCAAATATCGTTGTAGGTGATCGCACATTGGGAATTTTCTTTTACTTTCTTTTGCCTCATTGCGGTTATATTTTTGCCTGTCTCATGATTTATAAAAAATTGCTATCCTATCATACTCTCTGAGTTTAATTATGTCAGTATTTTGAGCACAGAAATCATCATTAACTCTCCTTTGGAAGACATTTCTTTGATTAGAGTTGCAGTCATTATTTTTTATGAAAAAATTCAAAAAATGTTCAAGTGTTAGTACATAAGTTTAAAAGGAACAAAGAAGCAAACTCCCTTTTAAACCCTATAGATAAAAAAGGTTTGCCAAGAAGCTAAACAGTTTTGAGTTTTTACAAGAATCTTGCTCGCTCTTAAATACCATGTGTACACAACATTTTCTTTTAGAAATCTGCACTTCATTTTTTTGGTATGTGTGTCTTGACTGATATGTGTAATTCCATACAGATAGTTCAGACCCTATTGTCAGTTGAGGGGATTGAGGTAAATGCTGTTAATCGATCTGGACTGACCTCTCTTGCCATTGCTGAGGAACTCAACAATGAAGAACTCGTTAACATCTTGAGAGATGCTGGTGGAGTAACTGCAAAAGAGCAAGTACACCCACCAAACTCAGCAAAGCAACTTAAGCAAACTGTCAGTGATATTAGACATGATGTCCAGTCGCAGATCAAGCAAACACGTCAGACAAAAATGCAGGTCCAGAAAATCAAGAAGAGACTTGAAAAACTCCACATTGGTGGACTAAACAACGCCATCAACTCCAATACTGTGGTTGCAGTGCTAATTGCCACTGTCGCTTTTGCTGCCATATTCACCGTTCCTGGTAATTTTGTGGAAGATTTGAGTCAGGCATCTCCAGGCATGTCCTTGGGGCAGGCATATGTGGCAAGCAACCCGGCCTTCATAGTGTTTCTGGTCTTTGATGCATTGGCTCTCTTCATCTCACTTGCTGTTGTCGTGGTCCAGACATCGCTAATTGTTGTTGAGCAGAAAGCCAAGAGAAGGATGGTCTTTGTGATGAACAAGTTGATGTGGCTTGCATGCCTATTTATCTCGGTGGCCTTCATAGCGCTAACCTATGTCGTTGTCGGGCGAGATGACTGGTGGCTAGCTTGGTGTACAATGGCAATTGGTGCAGTGATCATGCTAACAACTATCGGTTCCATGTGCTATTGTATCATTGCACATAGAATGGACGAGAAGAACCTGAGGAAGATTAGGAAGGCCTCTGCAAGCCAATCCCACTCATGGTCCCAAACAGTTGACTCAGATCCAGAGCTACTCAACATGAACAGTAAGAAAATGTATGCACTATAGGATAACAATCACAAGATGGAGTCCCTGTACACGACAATGCTGTTTTGCCTGAGGCTATAACTTCAGTGGGATTGACAGTGGAAATCTTGGACCAGAGCAAGGTGCAGCAGCTATATTAACTGAAGGCATCTTGCTGCCAAAACAAGGAAGTTACCTTAGCTTCACTTTGGCTGCAGGCTTAGATGATTCCTCCACCTCACTGTAACTGCTGTCTGCTGCTTTTGTAATCTGTTCTTGTTGTTTCCTGAAGCTGTGGCCTTGTGTAGGTGAAATGAACATCTGGTAAAACTGTTTTGTTGTTGCACCCCAAAAAAAAGTCAACAGTGAATACAACAATACGATTTGTAGACTAGTAGCAGAAAAGAGAATATCAGTGTTCTCTATCAAAGACCTTGGTCATGCTTTCTGATCTTGTTGCATGATGAGCTATATATACGCTTTTGTTGTCGCCGGGGGCACGGCCGATCACCGTGGCCGGCCTTCGTTGCTATGTTTAAGTATATGACCTTTGAAAGGGGTTGGGACATTTAGACATCCAATAATCTAAATCTACATCCGAATATGTAGATCTAGGACAACACAAAGTCAATCATATCATATCATAATCTTTACGTAAAAAATCTTAGATATATATGAAAACTACAATCTGGTGATCAATCGTCGACAACAATGACAACAATGATTATGCATAATAGTATATGCGTTAGAGAGACTATGAGAAAAAATAGTACTCCCTCTGTCTTAATCTAATATCGGATAGAATATTTTATAGTACAATAAATCTGGATAGTGCCACTGTCCAGATTCATTGTATTATGAAATGTCACATCTAATACTAGATTGCTATATTATGAAATAGATGGAGTAAAATATTATCCTAAATATTATCCTATCACCAACATTATATATATGCCCTAAGTCAGAGAGTAAGGGTTTTAAGTTTTAAGTTTTCTTTGTAGAATCAAACTCAAACACTGCAATATATGATGGCAGCCTGCATTATTACGGATAAGTGTGACAGCATTTTCTTCGTAACTTTTGAAACTCTTTAAGTACAATTAACAATACCAAATCACCTACTTAATTACTCCATCTCACACTCACAGATACGGCCTCATTTGGACATCTATCCATTCGAGATGTTGAAGTTGAAACTCCGAACATCAGGTTTATCTTAAGTATTTTGAGATCTCAAAATACTTTCAGAATATTTTAATTATTATAAACAACGGAACATTTGATTACACGGCTCTGAGAAAGCCTACATGACCGGTTCTAATTCATGGTAAAAATATTTTAAATTTTTTTCTACAAATAAATTAGAGTAAACATCTCTATCTCTACTAATACTAGTAGCGTGTCCGTGCTAACGCTACGATAAAAATTAAAAGATAATAAATGTGGTTTAATTTTAATCTGAAAGGCAAACACCATTTTTCTCTCAGACACGGATAAGATGTAACACAGACGAGGTTGGTTGCGAGGTAGGTAGAAGAAGAATCATACAAGTGGAGGGGCACAGGCGCAGCTGCAATTCATTTTTCTCATGGAAGCAGTTTAACTCATCTGTTGCTATTCTACCATCAGATCAGGCTGTAATGGCTTGTGTTCTGGGATTTCTGGTTCAGAGGTAGGTAGCTACAGGGTGCAGAGCAAAGACCATCCAACAAGGCAACATTGCTTCAGTTCTGCATAGGCAAAGACAGGGTTTCTAATTGCATATGTACTGGCAGGCAAGGGAAGCAGACTTTGTTTAGCTTCCAATTGTTGATTTATAGTACAGTTCAAGAATAACAGCTATGTTATAACCTCTAAACCAATGCCAACTCTAACAATGACTTGTTACAACTCCATGATATTCAATTGTTCTCTTAATACAAATGACATCTAAGCTACAGGACTAATAACTGCCTGCTTAAAAGAGTACCAAGTACCCCCAACAATACATCATATCACAGAATTATAAGTGATGAAAAGAAGCAATTGAAGAAAAACAATACCAAGTACCCAACAAATACAACACAAAACAGAATCATAACTGATGAAAAGATTGACAGGAAAAAACTACTACTGCAAAATTGCCACATATTAAGTAGCAATACAAGTTCAAAGCAAAATAAAAGGACGTTCAAGAAGAGACACATGCCTTTTCCAAGTTTCTTATGATTGCATTTAGCACATCATCAATGCTAATAAGCTCAATCGTAGCCTTAGGATCAAGCCCCTAAATGGCTTCATAATAATGTGTGTTATGTAAGCATCATTAACTCGACCAAGTTTCATGAATTCCTTGAAGTGAAGTTGTAGTGCACTCAAGCTATCTACTTACAGACAAAACAGGAAAAACATAAAACTTTGCTAAGTACTGATTCCAGACTACCACTTGTTCAAAATGAGCATCTTAAAAAGGGTAAACAATGTTACCATTTATAAGAGAATTTAGAGCAAAGATAAGAAGCATTCTTTCAGACTTTTCCTCAGGTAGCTCTCCAAGCAAATTATCTAGAGAGGAAACAAAGCCATTGCAGCTAGCGAGTGCCTGTCAAGCAAACATTCTCTAGTTTAGCATTAACTCCAACCTGATCACAATGCTCCACATGAAGAACAACGTATTATGGATCATTCAATAGAAAATAATAGATACCTGCAGGATAACATTAAGAAAGCAATTGTTACCAAGATTTTTTAGGGCTCCAGTGTAATATACTCTGTCTGAGTTCAAAAAAAAACTTCTTTTGAGAAACCCATGGTATAAGCAAACTGCTATACAGCGCCTTGCACAAGCCAGCAACTCCTATTGTCAATCCAACAGCTGTTGCAAGTAGAGATGAAAACAGATCGAATACGGACGAATATCAGTGATATTATATCATTTTTTATATTTTTTCGAGTTCAGATTCAGATACTCCGAATACGGATACGGAACCAGATATCATCGGATACGAATATGAAATGAATATGGAGCAAATAGGAATATGGTTACGGATATTTACTGAATATCATCAGTGATATAATTCTTGATTCACAATCACAACACACAAGTGACAAGTAATAGTTCACATCACACAAATCACCACGAATATAGTAATAGTTCACACAAATCACCATAAATAGAGTAATAGGTTCACATAAAAGTGCATATCACACAAATCACCATGAAAGTTCATATAAAAATTGACATCACATAAATCATCACAAATAGAGTAATAGTTCACATAAAAGTACACATCACATAAATCATCACGCATAGAGTAATAGTCAACATACTTTCTAAATAACGATATGTAAGGAAAATTAATATAGTAGTTTAGATTCATATAACAAGAGCTAACGAATTGTTGATTTGAATAATGGGACTAATAGACTTCGTGCAAGAATAATCCCACGATGAAATCATAGTACTGAACTGTCAACAAGGTTCAGGTTAATCGAAGCATGAAGCGGGCTATCTGTTTTTCAGTTGCGTGATTGTTTCAGGTTTTAAGAGTACATTTTCCTCAAGGACTGCCTCATCAGTGGCTAGTGGAGAGAAATGGCAGACTGTGTTGTTCACAGATAAGCATGTTGGAAAAACAACACCCCTTTCAATCTTCTTCATGTTCTTGTAGATATTTCCAGTTTGCCTGATCTCAACAAAGAAAATCAAATTAATCAGTAAAACATGCAAGAAAATAAACAAGAAGGGCAACTAAGATAAAGACAGATCCATACTCTCTTATGAAAAAATCACCCTTTTCACAGATGTCAACAATCTTTGCTTTTGGCTTGCACAAAGATACGACCAACTTCAGAGCATCTGTTCCCAGATAAAATCAATGTACCATTACAGTTCTGGTATCATCAATTCATCATAAATGAACACATAAAAATAAACATAGCTGATATTCACATGCAATCAACAGACAACAGTAAGTTGCTACACGAATAGATCCGCACATTACAACAACACACAAACTTTGCATGCATGCTGATGTTCCTTGATAATAAAATTACAATTAGAAATGCAGAAATATTGTATGAACCATGCTAGCAAATTGAGCGAATACCCTATAGATGAAAATGCTCGTATGCAACTTGGGACTCCTAGGAGTTAAAAGTAGCGCTGCCACCAGAACTTAACTACAAAATTAGTGCATCTCAAAATTTTCAAATCGGAGGAAAATAATACCCTAAAGAAACATAACCTTTGGGCCATAGTTTCGCTTTAAAACCTCAAGAATGTGATGCACAACAGCATTACAAATCCTATACACAATTCACTTAAATATCTCAAGAATGTGATGCTCAACAGCAGCACAAATCCTATGCACAGTTCAATTAAAATTACTCAACTTGCTTTCAGCTAGTAGCCTAGCATCTCGTATCATTTCAGCATTGGCATCGTCAACAATGAGAGGTGCCAACTAAGCAAACTACGTGCAGCACCTACATTGCAGAGACAACTCAAAATATATGAGGAACAGATGCGGCATAGGTCAAAAGATTGATTTAAACAACACACAAAATAAAGATTATTCAGTCCAGTATTGCCTTCCACATGCCCCTATATTCAGTTTGACAACACAAAACTATTCAGTTCTGTTAATATTCTGTGGCCATGCAAACAAGATGAATTAAGAATTTAAGTCTCATAGAGAAAGTGCGTGGACACAGCTGCGCATGTCTCCCCACAAATCATCAAAGCATTCTTCCCATGACCATCTGCACTAGGGACTAAACCACAGTTTCCAAATTTCTCAACGAAAATGCAAATCATGCACTAAATTTCTGGTACACGCTTTTCCAACCCTGCGTCCAACATAAACTACTAAATCAAGATGAACGAAATTGGTCACACGTTTATACACCAACAGACACACCATCGTAAAGAGATGTACTAAATGAAATATATTAATTCCAATGCGAAGCAAATCCAATCCACAGAGCATATTAATAGCAAATGTATAGACGGTCGACGTATCCAACTCATAACCCACGAAAGGGAAACAACAGCTTACCAGGAGTATGAGTACTGACGCGTCCAGTCATCGTCGGAGACCCAGTCTAGGGCGATGGCGTCGTCATTGGGGGTGTGGAGATCCGGGCAGCGAGGCGAAGCTGATGTAGGAGGGCCGATGATGAGGCGAAGATCCGGCGAGGGACAACGGACCGATGGCGTGGAGAAAAGGCCAGCGGCTCAGGAGGACTGACGACGCGGTAGAGATCTAGCGCCGGGCGTGCGGATGTGGGCGCTGATGACAGTAAAAACTCCGGTGAAGAGAACCGGCTTTGGGATAATCGAACACGGTGAATCAACCCCTCCAAAAGACGTTGTTACTCGTTAATATCAGGTGGCTGAGGAGATTCATAGCTGGTCCTGCAAGCTTGTACTTCAGCCACAGACCGCAAGAGGGGATCAGTTTTTCCCACCTAATCCCACCAGAAACGCCGAACAAGATGCGGGGGGCAGCTGCAGCCACTGAAAGATCAAGTGTGCAGGGGCGAGAGCAAGATAGGCGGCGGCAGGAAATTAACATGATTATATTTGGGTGGGCTGGATTAGCACTAACGAAACAAGGTTTGATATCAAATAAAAGAAGGGTTAAGATTTATTAGAGGAATCATATATCTATGTCACAACTCGTGCACCGGTAGATAACAGTGGTTTCGTCCGTCCGCTCTCAGCGGCTTTCCCACGCGCGTCGGCTCGTTTCGCTCGCAGCGCCCTTCCCACGCGCGTTGACCCACCGTCCGTCCGCTCCCCTCCGTCCCTCACCCCTCACCGTGCGCAGCGCAACCGCCGCTCTCCTCCCTCCCTCACCGTGCGCAGCACAACCGCCGCACGCACCCACGTCGCCCTCCGCCCGCGTCACCCTACGCCTCTCCCCAGCCCAGACCCATCGCGTGCCGCAGTTGCCCATCCCATGATCCCATCCCATCCACGGGCACCATCCGTGGCCTCCTGCGACGACGACTTCGGTCTCCTCAGTGACGACGCCCACCCCGCCCCAGGCATCGTCCCAGGACGCGTCGCCGCCACCGCCGCCACAGGCGCAGGCGCAGGCGCAGGCGCAGCAGACCTTCTGCTTCCCTGATGAGGCCGTGGCCACTGGCGCCGGTGCGGGACCCTTCGCTCCGGGCGCCGCCGCTAGGGTCCTCCACTGACTCCAGTTCGGTGTGTGGCCGACGGGCTTCAGGGGTGCCTGCCGAGGACGATGGCGGTGGGTGGCGGCGCCGGGAGCTCCAGATCCGTCGCTTGCTGCGCCGTGCTGCTCGCGGCGGCTCTGCTCTTCTCCACACCGGCCACCACAGGTTGGTTCGGCTATTTCTCGTTTTTCTTATGTACATGCCCTTTGCCCTCTCATTCTGCTCGTGCCATGTCTGTCGATGCCGACGCCGCTCTCCTGGTCAGATTCATATTATTTCTAGGTGGGAGGGGTTACGGCGGAGTATATATGGTCTACTTGAAGCATTTTTCCTCTTCAGCCGGCAGGATGGAAACTGAAGAAAGAGTGGTTACGTGATGGTTGGCTCTGTTTGGTATATTTTGTTTGACAACAGTGATCTCTCTCTCGCTCTATCTAATACCTGGCCAATATTGCTGTTAAATGATTTTTTTTAAAATGTAAGTGGTGCATCTGAAACTCAAGAGCTTCCTCCAAACTTCATTAAGCTTGCAAAGGATGCCTATACACCTGATTTAATAGCAGCATCCGACTGTATGCTTGGTAAATACAATGTTATATTCTCTGATGTTATGGCCTTAAGGGTTATTTACTGTCCTTTTCTTTTCTAACCCACATGTAACAATTCTGATGGTTGCCAAATTGGATATGGTACTGTGAGCGAAGCTTTAGCGTACAAGCTGCCTTTTGTATTTGTTCGTATAGATTATTTCAATGAAGAGCCATTTTTGAGGAATATGCTTGAGGTTGAAACATCTCTGAGCATATTTGTATTTTAAGAATTTCTCTTTTGTTCCCAAAAATAGCATTATCAATGCGGCATTTAGATGATACGGAGGGATTTATTTACTAGACATTGGAAATCTTATCTGCAACGTGCTGTAACACTTCAACCCTGCTATGATCATCCAGTAAATGGTGGTCAGGTAATCTCCTTACAGTTCCCAGATATAAACCTGTGAGCCTTGTGGAAACTCAAGCTAATAATCATTTTGTTGATTTCATTTATTTAGAACAGAGTTTAAGTGGCATGCAGAATCAGTAATTCCAATAAGACAGGAAGAGGCAACTCAGCTCACGGCGGTGGGGAGCTTCAGGAAGGAGGCACTGGGCCGTCTCCGCAAGGGCTCTGACATGTCCTGGATGCTGGACCAGGAGATGTCCACGAGGCTGCTCCACCTCGCCTGCAAGCACGATGCGGTGCAGTGCGCCAGGCTTCTCCTCGAGGGAGGGCATGGGATCACGGCGTCGCTGGTGGACGCCAGGGACCAGCTGGCGCGGACATCGCTCCACGTCGCCGCCGAGGCGCACTCGGCCTGGTGTGTCGAGCTGCTGCTCTCAAAGAACGCCCACACCGACCTCAGGCTGGTCGATGCCAAGAGGCCCGCGACGTGTGTCGAGATGCTGTTTTATTTTGTGCAGGAGCCAATGGTACATCAGACGCAGTCTAATGGCAAAAAAGATCAACTGGTCTTAGACATATGTGTTATATGCCAAGACAAGCTATAATGCTGTTTTTGTGCCGTAAGTACTGTATATTTTGTATTCCATCATATGAAATTATGAATTTACTTGTAGGAACGAGGATTATCTTATATTGTTGTATAAAAACAACTTAGTAAACACTATTCTATGTGATGCATTACAATTTTGGTTGGACTCTGATCAAATGTTCGAATTGAAGAGTAGTTACCTTAACATTGTGGTCTTCATTACATTTTAGTTCTGAACTTCTGATCGATCCATAACTTGTTAATCATCTCTGTTGTCATATTTGTGATTGATAAACATCTGTTTATACTAGCTCTGCTCTCATTAAACAACCACTCCTTAAATTTATGAATGAATTAGTTAATCAAACATGATGCAGGTGTGGCCACATGTGCTGCTGTATGAACTGCTCTTCTCATGTAACAAACTGTCCACTTTGCCAGAGAAGAATCGACCAAGCTGTGAGAACTTTCCGCCATTGAAAACACTGCAATGCAGACTTCGGTGTCTTGATACCGCCAGGGTGATCTGCATCTTTCAAATACCGCGCTAAAGCATGCTCAAGGAGTTCGCATTACTAACAGAAGAGCAAACTTGGGCCATTAGCATACTCTCTAAGCTCTAGCAACTTTGTCAAGAGCTCCCCTTGCCTGTAATGTACAATTGTGTGGATAATCATCTTTTGTAAATGTGCATTGGTTCTAACTACACGCTTACTTGACAACATGGTACAATTGTGCCCAATGAATTCTGCATAAAAGAGGTATGAAGTTATTTTAATCATTTTTTCTAATGTGTGAACATAAGATGATTTTGGTGTTCTTTGTTGGCTAAATTTGCTATGCTACTATTCTTAAATATATTTGCAATGAATTTAATAATATAATAACTCGTTGTCGATCTTTTTTGACGTGAATCTTAATTTATCCAATTACTTTTTATAATCGCAATATTACTAAACGCGTTTGAATAAATATCATGCTCTAAATAGGTGTTTGCTATTAATAATAAAGCTCTGTTGCAAAGCACGTGTATATTACTAGTTATTGGTCACATTTGTATTTGGAAGACTATTGATGTCCATCCAAATATATATTGATGATAAAAAAGAGAGATATAGATTCTTTTTTGGTTGTGCCTTATAAGCTAAGACACATGACGGATGTAGCCAAATAATTTCCATGAAAACTCATGTACTTCTATTCTTAGCGTTTCTAAAAACCAATATTAATATTAAAAAAATAGAAAGCAACAAATCTATAAATTAACATATAAAATTTAAATTTATTCTAGCACACTATAATATATAATCAAACAATCAAAGTCTACGTGTCTACCAAAGTCACATCTAGACGAGATGATATGGTGGTAATTTAACAAGCCTAGAGCATACTACCCCCTTCGTTTATATCCGTTCATGTTATTTCATACCGTAGGAAAAGATTAGATCCAAACTTAGCAAGAATTGCAAAAAATTGGACGGTGCTTTAACCGTTCGTGAAAAATATTTTATCACTTGGTTAAAACTATTTTAATAAAATAAATAAAGTGAAACACAGTTAAACTTAAGTTAAAACATTTTACTCTCACGTGTAAAACATTAAGTTTTAAGTTCTAAAATATAAAAACAAGAGTGTTACATACAGTGGTTTTTTAATGTTGCAAACATGATCACATTTTTTGATCAAGTGATGTAACATATTTCACTGAGTGTTAAAACACCGTCTTATTTTTTGTATTTTCTAGGACGCCATAGATGAATCATTTTCAACTTATATATTATTTTATATTTTTTTTTGCAAAATGTTTCATTTAGGGTGTTCTAGAAGTGTAAAAAATCGAACGGTGTTTCAATACTTAGTGAAAAATATTTATCACTTGATAAAAATGCTTTAAATAGATACAACATTCGACAATACTGTTAATTTTATGTTGTATATTGTTGTTTTTTGGTGTTGCAAACAACATCGTTGAATGTTATATTTATTTGAAACAATTTTTAACTAAATGACGAAATATTTTTTTTATTAAGTACTGAAACAACATCTGATTTTCTTCGAATACTTTATTTTTATTGTCAACACTAATTTATAAACATTAAAATAAAATCTTTGGGCTTTCCGCCGATTCGTCTCCTCAAAGTCACCTCTCCTCTTCTCTTCGGCCTTCGCCTTCTCCCCACTCCAAATCAACTCCCCCCAAGCAAGCGACGGCGAAACCCCTGTTCTTTCTCCATGGCGCAAGACGAGGCCCTGGACTCCTCTTCCTCCACCGCCTCCGCCTCCTCGGCAGGCCGCCTCAACGCCGCGGCGCCGGAGTTCACCCCTCGA
The DNA here is from genome assembly GCA_000418225.1 of Zizania latifolia. Classification (NCBI taxonomy): domain Eukaryota; kingdom Viridiplantae; phylum Streptophyta; class Magnoliopsida; order Poales; family Poaceae; genus Zizania; species Zizania latifolia. The sequence continues at coordinate 452,240 of KE370974.1, forward strand.
TCCGCCGCCCAGCACCATTCCAACCCCCGCCGCCAGCACCGAGGGGCGTACCTCCACCAGCCGCACCACCACCACCACCAGCCGCACCTCCAGCACTGGCACCACCACGGCGAGGAGGAGGGGGACACCTCGGGGGCGGACCAGCGAGCGCTGCCGGAGGATGTGGCTCGTCGGGTCGTTAAGCAGGTAGCTTTCCTTGTTTCCCACAATCCCACTCGATCACGGCATCGTCAGCTGTGTTTACTGTTTTCTCCCGTGCTGTTGGTGCCGATTCTGGGCGTGGGTTAGTATGAAATCTGAACTGCCCCCGCTAGATAAGGTTTGATCCTTTGGCAAAGAGTTAGATGGGGTCATCTAGGCAGGTAGGCATCTCGCAAGTGTAACTTTCCCTAGGAATTGCGAGGAAAACGATGGATGCGCTGTGACTTTATACATCTTTCATATGTATGCAAATTTGTTCTTTAATTCCATATATGATATGTATTCATAAGAGGGGTGGCTAGATGTATTTGGCTCCTTGAATTCAATTCATGAAGTATGACTCACTTAAGAATTCCTCTTACAGGTTTATCTGTTATGTTTGCTTCTTCTTCTACTTCTTAACTACTGTAAATATATACGATCTTGTTTTTCAGGTGTTATTTTTTTTACAGGTTTACAGGCTGTGACAATGTACATTAGTAGGAGGAATCTAAGACGGAAAAAATGTAGAGTATCTGTGAAAAAATGTTATTTTTTTACAATACATTGCAACTCTGCAAATAATTTATTGCGCTGTTGGTACAAATAGAGGGGATGGGTGGTGGTGGCGGGAAGGGTGCATGCTGGACTTTTATGGTGAGGTGTGCTGCATTTGCACTTGCACGTGTTGGGCTAGGGTTGAGTGAGGCGGGTGCTAATGAGCAAAGATGGATTGTTAATGTTTAGCAAACATGTGGCCTCAATTGGATTTATACCAGGGTAAAAAAATGACAAAATAATATCATGTTGTCTTGCTGAAATTAAATGGGCTTGTATTTGTTGCATGCAGAATTCTGCAATGAGATACACTGTTTCCCTTTTTGAGGATAATAATTTAGAAAATGGAAATAGTTCTGCTCTCTACCTATTTTTTCCCAGTTTGCATCTTTCTGAAGGGGAGAAATTACGAACGCAAATATGCAATCAATTTTATTTTCTTGAGATCTTCTGCATCCTTTTCCTTTCTTACTTTATCTCCTCTCAGATCACTGAAAGTAAGTGCGATATTAACTTTGCCTTTTATTAATTCCTTTTTTCTGTTTTTAATGTAATCAAGCTATTATGCGATGCCCGATTTGCACCTATTTTACTGTTTGCCCCTCAGTTTAATTGTATTTAAAAAACATGACAGGTGGAATTTTACTTCAGTGATGTCAATTTGGCTACAACTGAACATTTGATGAAGTTCATGACTAGAGATCCAGAGGGTTTTGGTGAGTTCAACCTTTAATTTCCAAATTGACCATCTGATCATGCTGCACACCTTCCCTTTTCTTTTCTTTTATTCTTTTTTAAACGAAGATGCATTTTCTCCATTTTCATCTATTTGAAAATGAGAACGCCCAAAATTTTTTTACAAGACTTGACCACAGTGTTCAAGAAGGCGCTAGGCGCTAGTCAGACACTGCCCTAGCGTCTAGCGCCTAGAGGCGCCTAGGTGGTGCCTAGGTTCACAGCCTAAGACAGTTAGGCAACAAAAAACTGTAGAACAAAAGTCTGAACAACAGAACAAGTGCTTGTGCCTCTATACCGATTAGCTTGAGTGCTTGCCTGCTCACTTACTTGCTAGAACTTCCTGGGTTGGCTGCTATAGTTGCGACTTGCGAACTGAAGTCCTCTGTTGCGGGCTGCGGCGGTGGAGCTCGGCGGCGTTCGTGGTAGCTGTGGCGGCGGACTGATCGGCGCAGCAGTGGACCTTGGCAGTGGGGGAGCTCGGTGGCGGTGTGGCTCATCGAGTGCCGCGAGGACGATGAGGTAGTGGGGACGACGAGGCAGGCGGCGGGCGGTGGCTTTGGCAATGGCGCTTTGAATCAGTAACCTAGCCAACATTTAATCCGCCTTCATCGAAACAAGGTACCGAAACCCTAGTGCTCGTTTGCTCGATTCTTATCCATGCCTCCATGCGCCGCCTTGCTTCCTTGGCCCCACCCAGATGCCTCGGTGCTGCCACTTACAGCTGCCTAGGCGCCATTGTTGACCGCCTAGGTGACGTGGCCGCCGAGCTTGCCGCTGACTCTCCGCCTAACGCCGATTTTTAGAACACTGCTTGACCACCCAACTCCCACATCTACCCTAAGTCCCTAACAAACCTACAACATAAAACTCGCTGTCCGCCTTCATGTCTATGCTCCATATCTCTTTAGATGTTTGGTGCTGATAATTTCAATTTTTTGAATTTTTTTGACGAAATAGAAGTGTATATATATGATGATAAAAGTCCTATGATGTACTGTACTACTTATTGTTAATTAAGCTATTTTTAATTATATGCTACTCATATAGATTGCAATCATTGAAGTCTTTCTTCCACATGCATTGCTGCTTTGATGGACTTACTGAAGTTATGCATGTCTGGAGCATGAGCATTGATGTTTGCCAATGTTCTGCTGTAGGTCTATTGGCACATTTAGATATGGGCAAATATTATGTTGAAGTCTTTCTAATCTTTCTGCATCATTCATTGTATTATTACTGGAATCTGCTTGGCCTTCCTCAATAGAATTTATTGCCACTTTTGCATTTACTATTCACCAAACAACAATTGATACTTTCGAGTTGTGACATATCATTAAGTGGTGTACATGAATTTAGCACATGCTTGCCCACACATGATATTTGTTAACTCATTTTATGGTGGCATTGACATGTCTTGTTCCGTTTCACAGTGCCAATGTCTGTAGTGGCATCTTTTAGGAAGATTCGGGAGTTAGTTAGTGAGAGATCCTCGTTGTCTGCGGTATTACATACATCAACAGAGCTGGTAAGCATCTTATTTAATTGCAATTTTAACTTGTTTAATCTTTCTTTCTGATATGCCTATTCATCCTGTTGTTGACACATGACACAGCTGACCATTTTAATTTAAGATGCATAATACATTTTTCTTCTTTGCTCAGTAAAGGAATTATAATTTCGTTGATAGGTGCATGAGTGAAGTAAAAAAAGCACGTTTTTAGAAACCTGCACCATCCTATTGCAAGATACACACTGTCATTCTCATTTCTCCCTCATCCAGAATGCTTTCTATAGTTTCTACTAGGATTCTAAGACTATAACTCTTCTTATTTACAGGTTGTTTCAGATGATGAGAAAAAGGTTAGACGCCGCGTACCCTTTACTGAGGTGGATGCTGAAGAAGTTCAGGTCAGAATCTAATTAGTCAAATAATTGATTCATTATATATGTCAGGGTACTGATTTTTTTTGTGTGTGTAGTCTCGCATTGTTGTTGCTGAAAACTTACGTGAGGAGCATCGCTATCCAAATCTTATGAAAATTTTCTCAGCTTTTGGGAGGTAAGCATTGTTGCATGTCTTTTAGCACAAACAACTGCCAAATATAGTACTGAACACATGATGTTACCTATGTTACAGTGTGAAATCGATTCGTACTTGCTATCCACAAGGTGGGATTGATGTTGCTGGAAATTCTACTGTTAAAGCATCAAGGATTGAGATGCTGTTTGCTAATAAGGTATGTAACATGGTATATGTAACTTCTACATGAAAGCAAAAGGTTAACTAGCGACTGCATAGACTTATTTTCCCTCTGTTAAGAAATATTTGACATCTTAAAAAACATGTAGTCCAATTTCTTAATACGTTACCACTAATACATTAAATACTATTTGGATTGATATGTGAAATTATTAGCATTAGATTTCTAACGAATTTTTTTTCACAATATGGCAACTTTATATATTTTTCCTAGTTCATAGATAAAAGTGATGGCCAAAAGTTACATGATGGAGACCTTGTCTATGTCATATGCTTGAACAGAGGGATAAGCAATGAATATATTGTTTCGAAGATATTAAGTTTTAACACCCATGTTTTACAGTTTTAACTTATTTTCTTTATTTGCAGGTGCATGCTTTTGTGGAGTATGAAACTATTGAAGATGCTGAAAAGGCAGTATGTATTCTTGAATTTTCTAGCCAGTATTTTTTGAAAAAAACATTTTGTTGTGCTTTGGCACTATCCACAGATTAAAAGGAACCCTGTTTTTTTGGGCACAGGTTTCTGAATTCAGTGGTGGGAGAAGCTGGAGAGATGGGATTAGAGTTCGCTCTCTGCTTGGTTGTCTGGTACTTCATGGATCACATACCCAATGCAAACATGTTTTCCCTTGTTCATTCTATGGTCTCTGCCTGCAAAATCTGAAGTAGTCATGGACTGATGGTTGAATAAAAATGCATATGCAATTCACCAGCGTCCTCTGTGCTCCACTTGTCTTTCTTGACTAGATTGTAGTCATTAACAGTTATATTATTAATTGGTAATTTGGGTGGTTCATTAATTCTTGATTTAGGTACTTTTATATTTGACTGATGGGTGCAGAATTATGTATAAGCTTGTTTTGTGGCCATTTCATTTATCACTGGAGAATTTTCAGAAAAAACTTGTTAGGGGAGCTTAATAAAAAATTAACATTCCAACAAATCCTACACATATTACTTTGTAAAATGGGAGTTTATTAAACATTTTTATTCATTGTTTGTCATTAGAAAAATGCAATGGGTCAAGGAAGAAAAGGTGGAGATGAGGTGGACGCCACAGATGATGGTTATCCTGAGACAACTGGCCATCCACAAGACTATGGAACAGAGGATGTTTCCCAGGCTTCAGAAGCACACCTTGAGCAACAGGTGTTCTCATGATCCCCCTCTCCTGGCTACCGTTCTGATGTATCTATTGCGGGATCTTAATGCACCAGAGACATCTAGTACGAGTTATTCTAACTTGTATCATCTCATAGGCTGATGATGGATACCATGACAAAGGTGGAATGAGGCAAGGGAGAGGAAGAGGACGTGGAGGAAGAGAACGCAGCCGTGGTCAGTACTATGGCCATAGCCCGGATGTCTGTCATCCAGTTGGCACTCCTCCGTCGAATCACAGCGCCCTTGCTGATCATCCTTCAAAGCCACCTCCTGGTCCCCGCATGCCTGATGGCACTAGAGGGTTTACCATGGGGCGAGGGAAGCCGGTTAATGCTGGCAATGCTGTTTAATGGCGGTGTCCATGCCAGTGGCAGCCTGTCGCACTGTTCTCTCGCAAATGTGGTCCTTGGCTGAGGTTCCAGGCCGATTACAGTGGATGCAATAGTTAGATACTCCATGTGTTGGTTCGTTTTGGCTCAAGATTCAACAACAGCAGTATAACTGGTACATGCTTGTATACTGAGGATGTGAACATGTCTTTTTGAATTATGGTTCTTAGTTAAAGTAGAATATATTACTTGAAAAAGAGGTGTCTGATCATTGGCAACCGTCAGTCTGCACAGGTCCTAGATATCTGACAGCATGGTAAAGCCTTGAACTTAAAAGGTATACAGCACATGAATTTCACAGTAGCAATCACACCCATGAACTTGTATGTTTTTTTGGATCAGGCAAATAGTTTTCAGTGTTACATCATTCAGAAAAAGAAAGGAGTACAAACACGACGTAACACTATCTGCTGTCTTTCACTTCTTTGCCTGGCTTCCAAACTTTGGTCTCAGCTTATTCTTGCAATGTGCTCTTCTCACACCCTTGTAATTAGAAGTAGACTCCTTGCTGCCAGTAACATCATTCCCTTCCCGCTACTTTATACTCTGTGATCAACACCCAATGCTGGATCAGTTATGATCAGATTCTTCCGTGCACAGTAATGTAGCTCAGGGTTTGCCAGTCTCTTGAGTGCACTTGTACCACCGCCTTGGCTTCCATAGCATCTGTCAGAATGTTTCCTGGTTGCATTGCTGCTTGCAGTACAAGCTCAATGCTCACTTGTACTACTGGAGATGGATGATGCAGCTCCTCTAAAGCTCTTCTTTGATGAAGATTCAGGGGTGGGTAACATTGACCTCGCTGATGTTTTTGTTGCCTCTGTCTTGCCTGAGAGCTGTCATGGATAAAATCAAGATCAAGAGAGAAACTTTCTGACGAAAAAACAAATTCTACAAATGCGGTTTGCAATTGAGGAGAAAATTGGCATCTAGGAGCTGCAGCGTGTAGCATTCAGTGCAGACGACAGAGCAGATAGTAGTACCCTGGAAGCTGATGGTTTAACTGGCCGAAGAATTGGTAGCTCCTTCTGGAAAAACATGTTAGATGAGCTCACTACCATCTCCAGGGAAGGAAACAGTGGGGTAAATGGAGGTGTCTTTAGCCTGCAATGAGCTGTGTGTTGGATCAATGATGTTGTCAGCAACCTTTAGTTCCACCTTGGCCACGAAAGAAGGCTACGAGCAGCTTATAAGGAAAAGTTATCCTCCTCCCTTAGATCGGTCTTTTGGGATGTGAGTGGGGCTCTCCGCTTGTAAGGCTGTCTCGGACGCGCATGAACGTCCGTACGTGGGCCGAGGGTGGTAAACTAAGGCCTGAAACGTAAACTGTGCTTCTAAGAAACAGTTCCAACACATATGATCTAGAATCAGTGAATTCTATCCTACCAGTCAGAGTCATGCTTCTCGTCCCTCAGGCCCTGTTCGGTTGCCAGGAATCCAATCCTAATATGGAGCTTTGCTCGTGTGCCTACCTATCACAGATTCAGTCAATGAGCTATGCTTCTAAGAAACAGTTCCAACGCAGATATAACATAAGGGAAAGGCATATTCGTACGCACCTCAGTTGAGAGTCAGCAAGAGGGGAGGAACCTCTTTACAAGCCTCTTCATGTTACACATTGATTCTCTTTCGATCCATTTATGTGGAATGGAGGAGAGCAACTCAAAATACTCGCCACCTTCTCTGCACCGTCTCTGCAAGACGGGGCACCCTGATATCGATAGGTATTTGAGGGTTGCGAGCCTCTGGAGGAGACCTTGAGGAAATTCCTCTATCTTTTGGCAGAAGGAAATCGTCAGTTCTTCAAGGGAAGTGAGGCCATCCATCCCAGCAGGTAGCTCTTTCAGGCTACCGCTGTAGTTCAAAAACAGAGTCTTTAGCCTGGCAAGATTTCCAAGGTTTGAAGGCAGTGCCACTAATCTACGGCAAAGCGAAATAGATAATTCCTCGAGGGATTCAGGAAACTTCGGGATGTCGTCGGATGAAGAACCTTTTCCCTCAAGGTTATCACACTTCCAAATACGTAGGGATCGAAGGTGAATTAAGCTCATGAGCTCTTCCGTTGGCCAGCGGACAAGATCATTGCAGCAATCAATCTGCAATCCCTCCACAAAGGTAAAGCATTTCCACATCCGGGCGTGCATTTGGGAGGAAGGGAATGTTGCTGTAAAGAAACTGAGACCAGATATCTCCAGACTCCGAAGGTTTTCTAGGGGGCCTTGATTTTCGTCGACCTCCAGAGGGGTAGTCATCGTGCATGGCAACTCAACATACAGTCTCACGAGAGATGGCCACCATAAGCCCAACGACATATTCACGCAACTAGAGTTTTCTCCTCTCTACACGAGCTCAGACAGCGTTGTTAGATGCGCGAGTGAGCTCATTGCAAGACTAGAACATCCATATGTATACAGTTTTTTTAGAACCGGGCAGTCTGGCACACTTGCAAGTTTTCCACAATCAGCGATATATAGAATTTCGAGCTCTGGACACTTCACGAAGTAATTAGCCTTGCCTGCAATATTCTCTACCCATTTCTCCAAGTTTGATAAATTGCATAGATTCAAATACTTTAACTTTGGGAAAATTTGCAGAGGAATATTGTATCCTTCAGCTTTCGCACCACCATTGTTACACAGTGTGGTTAAATTGTCCATACCGGATAAGACCAGACGTTCAAGCGAGACCGATAATTGCACTATCGGTATATCCTTACATTCTGGACAGTTGGAAATGTGGAGAACTCTCAAGCACTGGAACATATGTGGGTCTCTCATCCATCCTGGGATCTTTAGGCCACTATATCCGTGTAGTTCTAAAACTTTGAGCTTACCATGTGGTGTAAGTGAGTCCAACACTTCTTCCTCATTGCACGCTTTGTTTTGAGGCATGTAACTTTTATCACGGCCCCAGTACAACAGTAGTTCACTGAGATTTTCTTTCTGATGGAGATTGGCTTCTTTTCCATTTTCCCTGCTATTTATTTTACCCAAATTGTATAGTTCTAACCTGTTGGCAAGCTGATTCAAGGCTCTAAGCTCCTCAATTCCATGACCAGCTTCAGTATCAACAATAAATGTTGTCAGTGTGTGAAGGTTGTTCAATAGACTAATACTTGGTGGCATTCGCATCAAACTATCACATCCTAGAAGATAAAGATGGATGAGATTCCTCATTGTGCTCATACCTTCTGGTAAATATTTTAGGTTGCTGCAACCATTGAGTCTCAATGTTTGTAAGTAATACATCAGGCATACTGAATTTGGCAACATAACAATGTTACTTATAGAAAGGTCAAGATATCGTAGATGCTTTGCATGACTAATGACCTGGCTAGGGATATGGTAATGATGAGGTAAGGTAGCATTTGCGACTCCAAGGGCTCTTAATGACACTTGTCTTAACTCCTTAAGATAGTGCACCATAAAGTACGGGTCTTCTACTAAGATAGTACGGAGAGATGATGCTCCTTTCAACAATCTCACTGTTTTTTCTTCAAAATAACTTCTAGAGATATACATGTGATGGACATTACCTATTGATGCTTTGTGCGGAAGCATTTGTTCTGAAGTTATACATTCGTCTGCTACATCTTTTGCTAGGTCATGCATCAAATCATGCATTTTGCAACCAATAAACTCTTGCTTATAATTTTTTTTCACTTTCACATCTTGGAGGAAGGATCTCAGAACCAAATTATGAAAGACATCTTCTCCTTTTTGTATCAAATCTGTTGTACTATCTTCTTGAATGAAACCATTTGCCATCCACAGTTGGATCAATTCTTCCTTGTCCATCTCGTAGTCCTTTGGGAAAACTGAACAGAAAGCAAAGCATTGCTTCATTTGAGGCGATAAGTGCGTGTAGCTCAATTTCAGTATAGGTAGTATACCATCTCTGGCATTTTCCCCAATATTGCTATCCGCGATGGTTTTCCATTCCTTGACTAGTTGCCTTGAACTCATAAGGCCACCCATTGTCTTTAGAGCAAGAGGAAGTCCTCTGCATTTCTTGACAATAAGTCTACCATTGGTGACCAACTCTGCTTGCTCTTGTACTTCTCTACTGAATGCTATCTTTGAAAACAATTCCCATGAATCATTATTATTCAAACATGCTAGCTTATGGGGTCCTAGATTTCCCATTATAGATGATACTTCGTCGCTCCGAGTAGTGACTAGTATAACACTTCCGTAATGACAAACAGAGGACAGGAGTGGCTTTAGGTCATTCTCCCACTTCTCCTTCTCCTCATTCCATACATCATCGAGCACAAGCAAAAACCTTTTCTTGCCAATGATCTCCTGCAATTTCACTCGCAACAGCTCGATGGTATCAGGAAGTTCACATCTTTTATGTGTAGCCAATTCAATGATGGATTTCAGAAGGGAAACAACTTCGAAGTTGTCTGACACACAGTGCCACATCTTTAGCTCAAAGTGATTCTGAATCCTATAGTCGTTGTACACCATCTTGGCAAGTGTAGTCTTGCCCAAACCCCCCATCCCGACGATGGGGAGAATCTGCAACTTGTGCTGACATTGCTGCTCCATCAACAGCTTAACCACTATCCCCTTGTCGTCGTCTCTTCCCATGATATCAGCTAAATCATCCAGTGCAGAGTGTGTCTGCCGATAAGGAAGTTGCGGTGGTTCTGTGCGCTGCACCAGGCCAAACTTGTTCATCTCTTCAATCAGCTCGTTGATCTTGTTGAGGACGTTGCTCAACTTCCTGCTCATGGTAGCACGGAACAGGAGGGGGCTGTGTGGCGTGAAGTAGTCGAGTACCTTGCGGGTGGCGGAGTCCCCGATCTGGGCCTCGCGGCGCAGCGCCTCGTACTGAAAGTCGTCGAGGACGTTGTCGGCCTGGTAGGCGATGGACCTGAGGTCCTTCATCCACCTCTTGACGGCGGGGTTGGTCTCACTCTTCTCTTCGGCGTCCATCAGCTTGCACTGGACGGCCAGCAGCTGACGCTCCAGCTTGCGGCGGTCGCCGTCAACGCCGCACATGCGAGTGACGCTCTGGACGAGCGCGTCGGCCGCCTTGCCGGCCACCCCACGCACCACGGGGAGGAGCAGCGATTCCGCCATGCTGCTCACAGTCAGAGTCTCGCTGAGGCTGTCTGCACGCTATCTGGACCTGCGAAGAAAAGCAAAGAGAGGCGAGCTGTCCGACACTCAAGCTGATGCTTTTGCTGTTAGTCCGTCACCGTCTTCAATAATTCATATGAACTATTTGAGCTCACCAGTTGACTGACTTTTTGCCATGCACATTCCATCGTCCTCACACAAAAAGAAATCATTCAGCTCTATAAAAAATCATTTCTATCTTTTAAAAAAGAGTCATTCAACTTAAAAAATATATTATTCCTACCTTTGTGCTTATTTTCTACATTTGTGATTATTCTTGGTTTACAGATAAAAAGTTATATTCTTTCCATATTCTTACGTATCACTTACATCGCTTCATAATATTGACTTTTATTAATATGTAGTATTTTATTATATTACTCTCACCACTAATTTCTTAATTTTATCTTAAAAGTAAAATTTTTGGTCTCTAATAATAAGTTGTTTCCTTCATCCCACGTGGACTATTTTTAGCAACTCTAAGACATTAATAATGTAGAAATGACCTAGGTGTCTCTCATTAATTTATGGTTAGTCAGGGCACACTAATAGAGCACGCATTAACCAAAAGATACACATAAAAACTAATTCTTTCGAAGACAAATTATGAATATTAAAAACCAATTCTTTGTGTGTGGAAGTACTAGAAAATGATGTTTAGCTTAGATTCTCACTAACTAAACAATCATTGTCTTCTTCTAATCTTAACCTTTTCGAACAGGACCTTGGTTTCATATATAGGTTATTTTCGCGAGGGACGGCCAGTAGCTTAATGGTATTAGCTGCACATCCACAGAAACACACATGTCTCCGTAATACTTAGTTGGGATAGTGTTGTAAAATGACTGAGTTCACTGAAATTTCGCAGTTGTTTATATCCAGCTCTCGTAGAGTAGGAGCCTTTGGAATATTCACTAGCTTTGGGCGCGCAATTGCCAATTTGTAATTTTCAGTTCAGGGAACATCGCTGAGGTAATTGATTCCGTTACCTCGTTGTCCATCCATTTCTCCAAGTTTTGTAAGTAATGTAAAGACATCCTCTTCAGCTTTGGAAAAATTTCCGGGGAACCATGTATTGCATCCTTGAACGCCCATGTCCTTGTCGTCGTGTCTCTGCCAACGATCTCCACCAAGAAATCGAGGCTGGAGTGCGTCTGTGGATGGATCAGAGGTGCTGCGTCTGCACGCACCACTGGCCCAAACGTAAAATGCTTTCTCTATTCTCTATTGATTTCTGAATATTATTATAACCCAAACGACATATGAATGAATGGATGTCAGTGGGACGGATTGGAGGATGCCTTCCAAGTGATATTCATTTACATGTTTAACTGCTAATTAGCTCTTGTTAATTGTATTACAACATTAAGACTAATTTCTGGTATTGATAATTCATTTGTAGTCTGGACGTTAAGTCAAGCCGATGCTTGTACCTGTCACCGTCTTCTATTAATGCCCATTCGTTTCAAGTTTAGTTTCCTAAACAATCTTTTAACCTCTTAAATGGTGTAAACTCTATAAAAATGTTTTAAAATTGATTCATTTAAACTTGTTTATCATTTTTTCATGCCAATTAATTCAATTAAACCCTTAAATAATTATAATAAACCTTGACTTCGTCATCTTTCAAAAACTACCATAGATAACCTTTACTTGGTGAAACTTCCATACAATTTCACACAAGAATACATGATATCCAGACAATTTACACCCCCATGCTAATTTTGGATAGAATCAGCCAAAAATTCGAGAGTTTAAACTAAGCGTTCATTTGAATGAGAAGGAATATGATGCTACATTCAAGTGCCCCACGACAAAGCAGGCACAGACAAGTTACAGTGGTTGCAAAACTTCCTCGGTTAGGGCTGACAACTGAAGAGTGAAGATGAATCCTGGGACTTTCTACTCTGTGATCAACACCCAAGGCTAGCCACAAAATCATCTAGTTTCCCGTAATGCTTCTTATAGTCATGCCAGTGAAGAGGAGCCAACATTTTGCCAAGCCTATTTGGCAGCTGGGAAAACAATGCACATGAATCATGGAATGTTCCAATTTTCTGGCAAACGACGGCAGTTTTGGTATTTAGAAAAAAAACTAATGTTGAAACTGATGGCAATGGCATATACATTAAAACTGACGGCAATGTCATATATGAAAACAACAAATTTTCAGTGACATATATAAAAACCAGTGAATTTTCAGTGACATATATGGACGGAATGTTCTGGCAAACAATTATATACAGTTGTCTTGACCATGCAAAGTCTTGTCAGTGTGTCAGGATGATTCTCAACATTGGAGTTGAACTCTCCTGCACCACTTTTTAAGTGGATTTGGGTAGTTGATGCATCAAAATATGAAGGAATAAGTCTAATTTATCCTCCGAAGTATTACTCTGTAGACGAAAGTTATTCTCAACT
>KE370974.1:483106-496007 GCA_000418225.1 Zizania latifolia
AATCCTACACATATTACTTTGTAAAACAGGAGGTTCTTAAACTTTTGTATTCATTGTTTGACATTAGAATAATGCAATGGGTCAAGGAAGAAAAGGTGGAGAAGAGGAGGACGCCGCAGATGATGATTATCCTGAGACAACTGGCCATCCACAAGACTATGGAACAGAGGATGTTACCCAGGCTTCAGAAGCGCATCTTGAGCAACAGGTGTTCTCATGATCCCTCTCCTGGCTACCGTTCTGATGCATCTATTGCAGGATTGCACCAGAGACATCTAGTTGGGTTATTCTAACTTGTATCATCTCATAGGCTGATAACGGTGTCCATGCCGGTGGCAGTCTGTTGCCCTGTTCTCTTGCAAAAGTGATCCTTGGTGACAGTGGATTATGCTATAGTTAGATACTCCATGTGTTGCTTCGTTTTGGCTCAAGATTCTACAGCAGCAGTATAACTGGTACATGCGTGTATACTGACGATGTGAACTTGTCTTTTGAATTATGGTTCTAAGTTAAAGTAGAATATATTACTTGAAAAAGAGTTGTCTGATCATTGGCAAACATCAGTCTCCACAGGTCCTAGATATCTGACAGCATGGTAAAGCCTTGAACTTAAATGGTATACAGCACATGCATTTCACAGTAGCAATCCCATCCATCAACTTGTATGTTTTTCTGGATCAGGCAATTAGTTTTCAGTGTTACATCATTCAGAAAAAGGAGTACAAACACGAGATAACACTATAAACTGTCTTTCACTTCGCCTGACTTGAAAGCATTGGCCTCAGCTCATTCTTGCAATGTGCTCTTCTCACACCCTTCATCAATGGCCTGACTGGCACGGCCACTGTAATTAGAAGTGGACTGGTTGCTGCCACTAGCAGCATTCCCTTCTTGCTACTTTATACTACCAATGTTTCAGAATAAAAGTTATTTCGGTCTTTCCTTAATTCATCTATAGATCAATAAATCTAGTGTCTAAATCTAGTATCTAGATTTATTAATCTATAGATAAATTAAAGAAAGACTAGAATGACTTACATTCTAAAACATAGGGAATACTCTGCAATGTAGCTCAGGGTTTGCCACTGCTTTGGCTTCCGTAGCATCTGTCAGGATGTTTCCTGGTTGCATTGCTGCTTGCAGTAGAAGCTCTTCTTTGATGAAGATTCAGGAGTGGGTAACATTGACCTCGCCAATGTTTTTGTTGCCTCTGTCTTGCCTGAGAGCTATCATGGGTAAAATCAATATCAAGAGAGAAACTTTCTGACGAAAAGACAAATTTTACAGATGTAAGGGAAAGGCAATATCCATACTGTGTCAGAATGTTTCCTACTGCCTTGCTGCTTGCAGTAGAAGCTGAATATTCACTTGTACTACTGGAGATGGATGACGCGGCACCTCTAAAGCTCTATTGTGCAAGGATGATTCTTCAAACTGGAGATGGATGATGCAGCTCCTCTAAAGTTCTTTTTTGACATGACCGATGCTTTTGTTGCCTCTGTCTTGCCTGAGAGCTGTCATGGATAAAATCAAGATCAAGAGAGACTTTCTGACGAAAAACAAGTTCTAGAAATGCGATTTGCAATTGAGGAGAAAATTGGCACCGAGGAAGCTGATGCCAATAGTATTACCCTGCAAGCTAATGGTTTAACTGGCCGACGAATCAGTGGTGTAGCTGGAGGTGTCATTAGCCTGCAATGAGCTGTGCTTCTAAGAAACAGTTCCAGCACAGATATAATATGGCGAGATAGTGTCATACGCACCTCAGTTGAGAGCAGTCAGCAGGAGGGGAGGAACCTCTTTACAAGCCTCTTCACGTTACACATTGATTCTTTTACAGCAAATTCTTCTGTCCCTTCGATCTCTGGTTCTGGAATATATATAGGTGCAATATATTTACGTGGAATGGAGGAGAGCAACTCAAAATACTCACCACCTTCTCTGCACCGTCTTTGCAAGACGGGGCACTCTTCTATCCATAGGGATTTGAGGGTTGCGAGCCGTTGGAGGAGACCTTGAGGAAATTTCTCTATCTTCGGGCAGCTGCGAATCGTCAATCTTTCAAGGGAAGTGAAATACAGAACCTTTAGCCTGGCTAGATTTCCATGGTTTGAAGGCAGTGCCACTAATCTACGGCAATACGAGATAGGAAACTTCGGGATGTCGTCGGATGAAGAACCTTTTCCCTCAAGGTTATCACAGCTCTCAATATCTAGGGATCGAAGGTGAATTAAGCTCATGAGCTCTTCTGTTGGCCAGCGGACAAGATCATTGCAGCAATCAATCCGCAATTCCTCCACAAAGGTAAAGCATTTCCACATCCGGGCATGCATTTGGGAGGAAGGGAATGTTGCTGTAAAGAAACTGAGACCAGATAATGTGAAACTCCGAAGGTTTTCTAGAGGGCCTTGATTTTTGTCGATTTCCACGGGGGTCACAATGTCATTCGACAACCTAACATCTAGTCTCACGAGAGATGACCATGAGCCCAACCACATATTCAAGCAACTAGACTCTCCTGCCCCATACGTGAGCTCAGACAACGTTGTTAGATGTGCGAGTGAGCTCATTGCAAGACTAGGGCATCCTTCTGTCTCCAGCTTTTTTAGGACCGGGCAGTCTGGAACACTTGAAAGTTTCTGGCATTTAGTGATCTCTAGCATTTCGAGCTCTGGAAACGTCACGAAGTAATTAGCCTCGCCTGTAGTATTCTCTGCCCATTTCTCCATGTTTGATAACATCTTTAGCTTCAAATACTTTAACTTTGGAAAAAATTGCAGAGGAATGTTGCATCCTTGAGCTTCCATACCAACACTCTTACACAGTGTGGTTAGATTATCCATACCGGATAAGACAAGACACTCAAGCGAGAATGATAACTCAACTGCTGGTAGATCCTTATAGGAACAGTAAGAAATATGGAGAACTCTTACGCACAGGAACTTCTGTGGCTCTCTCATCCGTCCTGAGATCTTTAGGCCACTATATCCGTGTAGCTCCAAAACTTTGAGCTTATCATGAGGTGTAAGCGACTCCGACACTTCTTCCTCATTGCAGGCTTTGTTTTCAGGCATGTATTCTATATGATGGCTCCAGTATAGTAGTATTTCACTTAGATTTTTCTTCTGATAAAGATTGGCTTTTTTTCCATTTTCCCTGCTATTTATATTCCCCAAATTGCGCAGTTCCAACATGTTGGTAAGGTGATGCAAGTCTTTGAGCTCCTCGATTCCACGACCAGCTTTAGTACCCACAATAAATGTTGTCAGTGTGCGAAGATTGTTCAATAGACTGATATTTGGCGGCATTCGCTCCAAACTATGGCATCCCAGAAGATAAATATGGATGAGCTTCCTCGTTGTTCTCATTCCTTCTGGTAAATGTTTTAGATATATGCAACCATTGAGTCTCAATGTTTGTAAGTTGTACATCACACATACCGAATTTGGCAGCATTTCAATCCCAGTCATACACAGGTCAAGATACCGCAGATGTTTTGAAAGAATGAAGGCCGCCGGGCTAGGTATATAACGAATCCAGTTACATGGTGCAACATGAAAGGCTCTTAATGACAACAGTCTTACCTGCTTAAGATCGAGATTGTGTGAGGGTGATGCAGGGTTAACTTTATCGGTGATAAAATTCTGATAAACCTGATATATCAGTATTATCGGTAGGGTCCGATATATTTAGCTTATCACCCAAAAATTTTGGAATTTTGAAAAAAAAATTGAAATTTTACCTGGTGGCCCGCCAGCTTTCTCCGATGACGAATTAAGATTTAAAGAATTAATATGTTAGGTTTAAAAGTAAAATCATCGGTTAAATCCTCTTTTAAACTTGAAACTTTTTATATAATTAGAATACAACATATCTTATCCCATAAAAAAATTTGGTATTTTTCTAAGTCAGTTAACTATTTTTAGTTAATTAATTATATTTCTAGGATTTATATTGAAATAGGTCAAATTTGAACTGCAAGTCCATGAAATAATGAACAAAAAATTGTAGAAAAATCATATTCATATTTTTGAGTCTATTTGTAGACCGTACCCACTAAATCGAAAGAAATTTTAAAAAATCTAGGTTGCGGCACTCGATCGGCAACGTGGACCTTAAAGGTTTTTTAATTCTAAGAAAATCAAATGAAGTCTAAAAAATACGATATCTGTCATGGTATTATAATATGATATGTAGATACTATGATAAAAATTTAAAATTATTTTGAGAAAATTTTCATGTACGATGTTAAGAAAGTCTGAGATTCTTCGAGAACGAATTAGGATTTAAAGAATTTATAGGTTGGGTTTGAAAGCAAATCATCAGTTAAATTCTCATTTAAACTTGACACTTTTTCTATAATCAGAATACAACATATCTTATCCCATGAAATTTTTTTGTATTTTTCTAAGTCAGTTAACTATTTTTAGTTAATTAATTATGTTTCTAGGATTTATATTGAAATAGGTCAAATTTGAACTGCAAGTCCATGAAATAATGAACAAAAAATTATAGAAAAATCATATTCATATTTTTGAGTCTATTTGTAGACCGTACCCACTAAATTGAAAGAAATTTTGAAAAATCTATGTTGTGACACTCGATTGGCAACATGGACCTTAATGGTTTTTAAATTCTAAAAAAATCAAATGGAGTCTAAAAAACACGATATCTGTTATGATATTATAATATGATATGTAGATGCTATGATAAAAATTTAAAAATATTTCAAGAAATTTGTCATGTAGGATGTTAAGAATGTCGGATATTCACCAAGGACGAATTAGGATTTAAAGAATGAATAGGTTGGGTTTAAAAGCAAATCATCGGTAAAATTCTCGTTTAAACTTAAATTTTTTTTATAATCATAATACAACGTATCTTATCCCATGATTTCTTTTTGTATTTTTCTAAGTCAATTAACTATTTTTTAGTTAATTAATTATGTTTCAAGGATTTATATTGAAATAGGTCAAATTTGAACTACAAGTCCATGAAATAATGAACAAAAAATTGTATAAAAATCATATTCATATTTTTTTAGTCTATTTTTAGGACGTACCAACTAAATTGAAAGAAATTTTGAAAAATCAAGGTTGCGACACTCGATTGGCAACGTGGGCCTTAATGATTTTTTAATTCTAAAAAAATCAAATGAAGTCTAAAAAACATGATATCTGTCATGGAGTTATAATATGATATGTATATGCTATGATAAAAATTTAAAAATATTTCGACAAAGTTTTCATGTAGGATGTTAAGAAAGCTGGAGATTCTCCGAGAACGAATTAGGATTTAAAGAATTTATATGTTGGGTTTGAAAGCAAATCATAGGTTTAATCCTCGTTTAATCTTGAAACTTTTTATATAATCATAATACAAATTATCTTATCCCATGAAAAAATTTGGTATTTTTCTAAGTCAGTTAACTATTTTTAGTTAATTAATTATGTTTCTAGGATTTATATTGAAATAGGTCAAATTTGAACTGCAAGTCCATGAAATAATGAATAAAAATTTATAGAAAAATCATATTCATATTTTTGAGTCTATTTGTAGGCCGTACCCACTAAATTGAAGGAAATTTTGAAAAATCTAGGTTGCAACACTCGATTGGCAACGTGGACCTTAACGGTTTTTTAATTCTAGAAAAATCAAATAAAGTCTAAAAAACACGATATATGTCATGGTATTATAATATGATATGTATATGCTATGATAAAAATTTAAAAATATTTCGAGAAAGTTTTCATGTAGGATGTTAAGAAAGCCGGAGATTCTCCAAAAAAACGAATTATGATTTAAAGAATTTATATGTTGGGTTTGAAAGCAAATCATTGGTTAAATCCTCGTTTAATCTTGAAACTTTTTCTATAATCATAATACAAAGTATCTTATCCCATGAAAAAATTTGGTATTTTTTTAAGTCAGTTAACTATTTTTAGTTAATTAATTATGTTTCTAGGATTTATATTGAAATAGGTTAAATTTGAACTGCAAGTCCATGAAATAATGAACAAAAAGTTGTAGAAAAATCATATTCATATTTTTGAGTCTATTTGTAGGCCGTACCCACTAAATTGAAGGAAATTTTGAAAAATCTAGGTTGCCACACTCGATTGGTAACGTGGACCTTAATGATTTTTTAATTCTAAAAAAATCAAATGGAGTCTAAAAAACACTATATCTGTCATGGTGTTATAATATGATATGTAGATGCTATGATAAAAATTTAAAAATATTTCGAGAAAGTTTTTATGTAGGATGTTAAGAAAGCCGGAGATTCTCCGAGAACGAATTAGGATTTAAAGAATGAATATGTTATGAATTGATGAAATTTTCTTGTTTTCTAATTTATTGTTTGTAGTTTTTGATGTTATATGGTTTAGAAATGGTCTTTGTTAATTTCTGTGCAAATTGAGAGATTTTTTTTAAATTTTGTTCGAAATTTTCTGTCTATTCCGATATATCCGATATTCCCGTTTATCACCAACCTCCGATATTTTTTATATATCGATAAGGTGAACCCTGGGGTGATGTTACTATCAAGGTACGAAGAGATGGTGTTCCTTCGAACAATCTCAGTATTTTTTCTACAAAATAAATTCTAGACATATGCAAGTGACGGACATTACTGATAGATGCTTCTTGCTGAAGCAAATGTTCTGAAGTTACACATTCGTCTGCTACTTCTTTTGCTAGGTCATGCATTAAATCATGCATTTTGCAACCTTCAGACTTATATGGTGATGTTGTGTCCACACGATCAAATCTCACATCAAATTCCATCTCTTTCACATCTTGGAGGAAGGATCTACAAACCAAATTACGGAAGATTTCCTCTCCTTTTTGTTGCAAATCTGTTGTGCTAATGTCTTGAATAAAACCGTTTGCTATCCATAGTTGAATCAATACTTCCTTATCTATCTCATAGTCCTTTGGAAAAACTGAGCAAAAAGCAAAACATTGCTTCATTTCAGACGATAAGTGCGTGTAGCTCAATTTTAGTATAGATAGTATACCATCTTTGGCACTTTTCCCGATATTGCTTTCTGCGATTTGTTTTCCATTCATTGACTTGTTGGTTTGATCGCATCAAGCCACCCATTGTCCTAAGTTCAAGAGGAAGCCCTCTGCATTTCTTTACAATAAGTTTGCCAATGCTGACCAATTCTGTTTGCTCTGTTACTCCTCTACTGAATGCTCTCTTCGAGAACAATTCCTATGAATCATCATCATTCAGACATGCTAGCTGACGGGATCCAATTGTTTCCATTATAGATGCTACCTGTTGGCTCCGAGTAGTGACCAATATAGCACTTCCATGACTGCTATCAACACGGGACAAGAGTTGCTTCAGGTTATTCCACTTATTCTTGTCTTCATTCCATACATCATCGAGCACAAGAAGGAACCTTTTTCGGTCAATGACCTCCTGCAGTTTCCCTCGCAACAGCTCGATGGTGTCAGGAAGTACGGGATATTTATCTGTCACCAATTGAATTATGGATTTCAGTATGGAAGCAACTTTGAAGTTCTCTGACACATAGTGCCACATCTTCAGCTCAAAGTGATTCTGAATCCTGTAGTCGTTGTAGACCATCTTTGCAAGTGTAGTCTTGCCCAAACCCCCCATCCCCACGATGGGGAGAACCTGCAACTTGTGCTGATCTTGCTGCTCCATCAACAGCTTAACCACCACCTCCTTGTCATCGTCTCTTCCCATGATATCAGCTGAATCATACAGTGCAGAGTGTGTCTCCCGATCTTGTTGATCTTGTGGTGGTTCTGTGTGGTCATTGAGGCCAAACTTGTTCATCTCTTCAATCAGCTCGTTGATCTTGTTGAGGACGTTGCTCAGCTTCCTGCTCATGGTAGCACGAAACAGGACAGGGCTGTGTGGCGTGAAGTAGCGGAGTACCTTGCGGGTGGCGGAGTCGTCCCCGATCTGAGCCTCGTGGCGCAGCGCCTCGTACTGGAAGTCATCCAGGACGTCGTCGGCCTCGTAGGCGACGGCCCTGAGGTCCTTCATCCACCTCTTGACGGCGGGGTTGGTCTCGCTCTTCTCTTCGGCGTCCATCAGCTTGCACTGGACAGCCAGCAGCTGGCGCTCTAGCTTGTGGCGGTCGCCATCAACGCTGCACATCCGAGCTACACTCTGGACGAGCGTGTCGGCCGCCTTGCCGACCACCCCGCGCACCACGGCGAGGAGCAGCGATTCCGCCATGCTGCTCACAATCGCAGGCCTTCTTTTCTGCAACTGCTATGTCTCTCCGAGGGCTGAGGTTGTCTGCTAGAAAAGCAAAAGTTGCGTCAAAATTCCTGAAGTGCAGAGTGCTGATGAGGAAGTTGTGGCGCTCCACGCCTCCATCAGGCCAAACGTATTCAAGCTGATATTTTTTGAGCTCAGGAGTCACCAGTTGACGACTTTTGCGATGCACACTCCATTGTCCATCGGTTTCCTAGCGGTTTCCAATTCCCTCTCCATCCGTCTAAAAAAGTCTTTCAATTTTCTTGAAAAAATATTTCTCTTTTCTTACCAAAAAGAATTCATTCATTTTTTAAAAAATGTTTAAAAGGTTCTGTTCTTTCAATACATTTACCTATCACTTATCTATCCATTCACGATACTATTTTTATTAATAAGGTGCAATTTGATATTTTACTCACACCACTAGTATATCAATTTTGTCTCAAAAATAAAAAAATTTAGTAGGAAGTACTTGTTAGTTACTGAGGGTTAAGAATTTTCAAGCTACAAGAAGCTATTCCCTCCGTCAAAAAAAAAGTCATGATTTTGAGCAACTCTAAGACATTAATACTGTTCTCTTGAAAATGTGATCCTTGGCTCAGGTTCCAGGCCGATTACAAATGTGATCCTAGATATCTGACAGAATGGTAAAGCCTTGAACTTAAAAGGTATACAGAACATGAATTTCACAGTAGCAATCACATCTGCACCAAAGATGGCTATGAGGCTATCAACGTGTATGTTTTTTGGATCAGGCAATTAGTTTTCAGTGTTACATCATTCAGAAAAAGAAAGGAGTACAAACACAACGTAACAATATCTGCTGTCTTTCACTTCTTCACCTGACTTCAAAGCATTGGCCTCAGCTCATCTTCCAATGTGCTCTTCTCACACCCTTCATCAATGGCCTGGCTGGCAAGGCCGCTGTAATTAGAAGTAGACTCCTTGCTTCCAGTAACACGCTCAAGCCCCGCCGCCACCTTCCTCGCGAGCAGTGATTCAATGAGAACACACTCATGCTCTTTGGAATGGAGTATTTTCTCAAAGGAATTTTGGAGGATTTAGTTTAATTCCTATAAAAATCCTATAAAATTCATGTGTTCTGAAGGAATATGCTCGGATAACATCCAACTCAACAGAGTACAGGGATTCAGTGAGGTTGATATTCACATCTTTGTCATGGCTCCCTGAATATGCTCTCTTCCTGAACTGCAGATGGGATCTTAGCACTGCCCATCCCAGAAATCCTCATGATGCTGTTCATCTTCAAGAACCAGAGGTATGTTTGCTGCAAAAGGGACTGCAAAGATCAGAGGTATGGAGAGTTGGAGACTACGACGAAGTCACAAATGTTGCAAGAATACTACAACTCTAGATGCTCCAAGTGCACTGGCAATTCCAAAACAAACGCGTGAACAAATCGCATACGCGCTACGCAGTCGATCAACTATTGAGTTTCTGCTAGTATATCAAGGACTTATGAGAACAGAAAAGAAAAAACTAGGCAAAGGAATTCTCATAGTTCATTGAGTTAAGGGAGGACCATTCGTGGGAGGTTCGTGGAAGAGTTGGGTTCGATTCCCTTTATACGCGATGTGGCGAAAAAGACTGATTCAACGAAATATGCCATGCCTGCATTAAGATTTAAAACGTGCCGTCTACTTCCAGGAAATGTTCAGCGCTACAGGAATATAGCTAATTAATTATCTGGTAATATAGATGTATCGACGCAACCAAATGACCATATTTAATTTAACCATTTGGTTGCGTCGATAGATCTATATTACTGCGTCTTTTGCCTCTCTCCTACTATCCATTTCTAGTTTTCTTTCTGTGTTCCTATTCTTCCATGATAATGGAAGAAATGGACGGTGCTGGACTTAGTAACAGACCGAGATGATGAAAGGGAAAAGTAGCATACTGGATAGTGAATACGCACCTCAGTTTAGAGCAGGAGGGGAGGAACCTCTTTCCAAACCTTGATTCTGTCTCCCATCAATAAAATGATACTGATCCCAAGGGGAGAGCGTCAAAATACTCGTCACCAAACCTTGATTCTGTCTCCCATCAATAAAATGATACTGATCCCAAGGGGAGAGCGTCAAAATACTCGTCACCTTTCTCTGCACCGTCTTTCCATGTCTTCCAAAGACTCCGAGTACACGACCTCAGACAACGTTGTTAGATGTGCGAGTGAGGTCATTGCAAGACTAGAATATACATCTATCTGCAGTGTTTTTAGGACCGGGCAGTCTGGAACACTTGCAAGTTTCTCACAATCAGTGATTTCCAGTATTTCGAGCTCTGGAAACATCACGAAGTAATTAGCCTCGCCTGCAGTATCCTCTGCCCATTTCTCCAAGTTCTATAGCTTTTTTAGTGTCAAATACTTCAACTTTGGGAAAATTTGCAGAGGAACATCGTATCCTTCAGCTTCCACACCAACAATGTGGTTAGATTTTCCATACCGGATAAGATCAGACGCTCAAGTGAGACCGATAAATGCACTGTCGGTAGATCCTTACAGCCTGGACAGTTGGAAATGTGGAGAACTCTCAAGCATTGCAACATCTGTGGGTCTCTCATCCATCCTGGGATCTTTAGGCCACTATATCTGTGTAGCTCCAAAACTTTGAGCTTACCATGAGGTGTAAGCGACTCCAACACTTCTTCCTCATTGCAGGCGATGTTTTCAGGCATGTAATATTTATAACGGCCCCAATACAGTAGTAGTTCACTTAGATTTTCCTTTTGATGGAGATTGGCTTCTTTTCCATTTTCCTTGCTATATATTTTTCCCAAATTGTGTAGTTCCAACCTGTTGGCAAGGTGATTCAAGTCTTTGAGCTCCTCAATTCCACGACCAGCTGCAGTATCCACAATAAATGTTGTCAATGTGCGAAGATTGTTCAATAGATTAATATTTGGTGGCATTCGATCTAAACTATCACATCCCAGAAGATAAAGATGGATGAGCTTCCTCATTGTTCTCATACCTTCCGGTAAATATTTTAGATATCTGCAACCATTGAGTCTCAATGTTTGTAAGTTATACATCACGCATACTGAATTTGGCAACATAACAATGCTTGACAAAGACAAGTCAAGATGTCATAAATGCTTTGCATGACTGATGGCCTGGCTTGGTATATCATAATGATCATAAAGGAAGTTACCATTTATAAATCCAAGGGCTCCTAATTGTTAGAATAGCAGCAACTTGTATTCACTTGGGGGCAACTAGCCAACACATATACAAGAGAAGGAAAGGAGGATATGCACAAAACCCCTTATACTCTGGGAATATTACACAAAACAATATATATCTCTAACACCCCCCCTCAGCCTCATGGGGGATCAACCACACTGAGTTTAGAGAGATAGAACATGTGCTGAGCTATACTCTATGCCTTCGTGAAGAAATCAGTCAACGAAAGCTTGGAAGAAACATACTGAAGAGCAATCACCTCATCTTGTACCTGTGTCCGTGTGTAAGAAGCATCAACCCCAATATACTTAGTGAGCTCATGCCTCACCGGATCCCGAGCAATACTGATAGCACCTGTACTGTCTGAGTAAAGAGTAGGCGCAGGAGAAGAAACACCAAAATCCTCAAGTAACCATCGTAACCAACTGAGCTCCGCTGTCAACAGCGCCATGGCCCGTAACTCAGCCTCTGCACTAAAACGAGAAACTGCGATCTGCTTTTTAGTCTTCCATGCAATGAGAGAACCACCAAGAAAAACGCAGTAGGCAGAAAGAGACCGACGATCAGAAGGATCGCTAGCCCAAGTAGCATCAGAATATGCACGAAGTTGTAAAGAGCTAGAGCGTGAAAAGAAGAGACGACGAGAGATCGTCCCACGAAGGTAGCGCAAAACACGCAGGAGATGACTATAGTGGAGCTGAGTAGGAGCGAAAACAAACTGACTGAGGATGTGCACCGCATGAGAAATGTCAGGACGAGTGATACCAAGGTAAACAAGACTCCCAACAAGATGGCGATAGCGAGTGGGGTCCGCAAGAGGCTCACCATCAGAGGGCCGAAGCTTAAGATTAAGCTCCATAGGAGTCTCAACAGTGCGCTCATCATTGAGAGCAGCACAATGAAGAAGATCCTTAATATACTTCTTTTGGGACAGAAAGAAGCCCTCCGCGATAGAAGAAATCACAATCCTAAGGAAGTAACGAAAAGAACCAAGATCGAACATAAGAAACTGGTCATTGAGACGAGCCTTCACAAAGGCAATATACTCAGAATCATCTCCTGTAATGATCATATCATCAACATACAAGAGAAGAAGAGTCTGACCATGAGAGGAAGTGTGAACAAAGAGCACAGGATCATGAGCACTAGCAGAAAAACCAGCAGCAATGATCACAGAAGAAAATCACTCAAACCAAGCTTGAGGGGCTTGCTTAAGACCATATAGAGAGCGACGGAGACGACAAACCGTACCCTCAGGAACAGAATACCCAGGCGATGGACGCATGTAGACCTCCTCATGCAACTCACCATTAAGAAAGGCATTCTTGACATCAAGCTGAGATAGACCACTGACGCACAGAAACAACAGCAAGAAGAGTGCATACTGTAGTCATGTGGGCTACTGGAGCAAAAGTCTCATCATAGTCACGACCATGCTCCTG
>KE370974.1:499603-516618 GCA_000418225.1 Zizania latifolia
GATCCGGCCAGGAGCGCCGTCGAGCCGTCACGAACAGGACGATGGGAAGAGGACCGGCGAGAACAGAGAACCCGACGGAAGGAAAAACTAGGGTTTCAGAAAACCTAGCTCCAATACCATGTTAGAATAGCAGCAACTTGTATTCACTTGGGGGCAACCAGCCAACACATATACAAGAGAAGGAAAGGAGGATATGCACAAAGCCCCTTATACTCTGGGGATATTACACAAAACAATATATATCTCTAACATTAATGACAACGGTCTTAGCTGCTTAAGATCGAGCTTATGCGAGGATGGTTGTACTATCATGGTAGTTACACATTCGTCTGCTACATCTTTTGCTAGGTCATGCATTAAATCATGTATTTTGCAACCAATATACTCATATGGTAATGTTCTGTCCATAAAATCAATGTCCGTATCAATTTTCTTCGCTTTCACATCTTGGAGGAAGGATCTCCGAACCAAATTATGGAAAATGTATTCTCCTTTTTGTTCCAAATCTATTATTCTATCTTCTTGAATGAAGCCGTTTGCCATCCATAGTTGGATCAATACTTCCTTATCCATCTCATAGTCCTTTGGAAAAACTGAACAAAAAGCAAAGCATTGCTTCATTTCAGATGGTAAGTGTGTGTAGCTCAATTTTAGTATAGGTAGTATACCATCTCTCGAACTTTCCCTGATATTGCTTCCTGCAATGGTTTTCCATTCCTTGACTAGTTCCTTTGAACTCATCAGCCCACCCATTGTCCTTAGAGCAAGAGGAAGCCCTCTACATTTCTTGACAATAAGTCTACCAATGCTGACCAATTCTGATTGCTCTTGTACTCCTCTATTGAATGCTATCTTTGAGAACAATCCCCATGAATCATCATCATTCAGACATGCTATTTCATGGGATCCTAGGGTTCCCATTATAGATGCTACTCGTTGGCTCCGAGTAGTGACCAGTATAACACTTCCACAACAACCAAGAGAAGACAAGAGTGGCTTCAGGTCATCCTCCCACTTCTTCTCCTCTTCATTCCATACATCATCGAGCACAAGTAGAAACCTTTTTCCTGTCAATGACCTTTTGCAGTTTCCCTCGCAACACCTCGATGTTGTCATGAAGTTCGCATCTTTCATTTGTAGCCAATTCAATGATGGATTTTAGAAGGGAAACAACTTCAAAGTTCTCTGAAACACAGTGCCACATTTTCAGCTGGAAATGTTCCTTTACCTCTGGGTCGTTGTAGATCATTTTCGCAAGGGTCGTCTTGCCCAAACCCCCCATCCCCACGATGGGGAGAACCTGCAACCTGTGCTGATTTTGCTGCTCCATCAATAGCTTAACCACTACCCCCTTGTCGTCGTCTCTTCCCATGATATCTACTGAATAGTCCAGTGCAGAGTGTGTCCGTCGATAAGTAACTTGTGATGGTTCTGTGCGCTGCACAGGACCAAACTTGTTCATCTCTTCAATCAGCCCGTTGATCTTGCTGAGGACGTTGCTCAGCTTCCTGCTCATGGTAGCACGGAACAGGAGGGGATTGTGTGGCGTGAAGTAGCCGCGTACCTTGCGGGTGGCGGAGTCTCCGATCTGGGCCTCGCGGCGCAGCGCCTCGTACTGGAAGTCATCCAGGACGTCGTCGGCCTCATAGGCGACGGCCTTGAGGTCCTTCATCCACCTCTTGACGGTGGGGTTGGCATCGCTTTTCTCTTCGGCGTCCATCAGCTTGCACTGGACGGCCAGCAGCTGGCGCTCCAGCTTGCGGCGGTCGCCGTCAACGCCGCACATGCGAGTGACGCTCTGGACGAGCGCGTCGACCGCCTTGCTGGCGACCCCGCGCACCACGGGGAGGAGCAGCGATTCCGCCATGCTGCTCACAGTCACAATCTCTCTGAGGCTGTCTGCTAGCTAGACCTGCCAAGAAAAGCAAAGAGGCGAGGCGGCGAGCTGTACCGACACTCAGATGATTCTTTTGGCTGTCACCGTCTTCAATAATTCATATGAATTATTTGAGCTCACCGGCTGACTGACATTTTGCCAAGCACCGAAGCACGTTCCATCGTCCTCACAGAAAAAGAAATCATTCAGCTCTCTAAAAAAATCATTTCTATCTTTCTTAAAAAAAAAGAGACATTCAACTTAAAAAATATTTCATTTCTACCTTTGTCTTCTACATTTGTGCTTATTCACGGTTTGCAGATCAAAAAGTTATATTCTTTCCATACTCTTATCTATCACTTAAATCACTTCATAATAATGTCTTTTATTAATAAGTAGTATTTTGTTAATTTGCTCTCACCACTAATTTATCAATTTTGTCTTAAAAGAAAAAAATTTATGGGACAAAGGAAATATTTACTAGCTACTTAGGCTAAGAATTTCCAGGCTCTAAGAAGTTGTTTCCCTCATCCCACAAAGACATGATTTTTAGCAACTAACACTTTAATTATGTTAGATTTAATTTTTAGGCATGCCAATTAGATGATATCCTCTGGTTAGGCAGAGCACATTAATAGTGCACGTATTAACCAAAAGAAACAGAAAAAATAATTCTTTGGAAGACAAATTTTTAATATTAAAAATCAATTCTTTGTGGGGAAACTACTACAAAATGATGTTTAATTAGATTAGATTCTTACTAGCTAGATAGTCATTAGCTTCTTCTTATAAAATTGACATTTCCAAACAGGAGCTTGGTTTCATATATATATAGGTTGTTTTCGCAAGGGGTGGCCAACTTCCTTCGTCCGTGTCAGCAGATTGACCCATGGAAGAATAAAGTCCATAATATCGGCTGTTGAACAATAAAATCGGATATCGTTTGTGCTTTTACCTGCTAATCGTATTACAACTTTAAAACTAATTAGCTGGTATTGATAATTCATTTGTAGTTTGGACGTTAAGTCAAGCCGATGCTTGTAATTGTCACCGTCCTCTATTAATGCCCATTCGTTTCAACTTTCAAGTTTAGTTTCCTAAACAATCCTTTAACCTCTTAAATGGTGTAATTTCTATAAAAAAATGTTTTAAAATTGATTCATTCAAACCTGTTTATCATTTTTTTCATGCCAACTAATTCAATTAAACCCTTAAATAATTATAATAAACCTTGGCTTCGTCATCTTTCAAAAACTTGCCATAGATAACCTTAACTTCGGTGAAACTTCCAGGTTCGCAATGCTCGATCTGCCATTATTCTGGCATTTCGGTTGCTGCATATATAACCTTAAGGCGATCACACAAGAATACATGATATCCAGACAATTTCACAATGTGTACCTAAGAAAATTTTCCTCCGGTACACCCCCAATGCAAGAGCATTGTCCCCTGCAAACGCTAATTTTGGAATCAGCCAAAAATTCGTGAGTTTAAACTAAGCGTTCATTTGAATGAGAAGGAATATGATGCTACATTCAAGTGCAGGCACAGACAAGTTACAGTGGTTGCAAAACTTCCTCGGTATTTTCTGATTGGGAACGAGTGTTTTAGTACAGCTTGCCAAAACAAGGCCCAATTAATACAGGCACTGTGAAAAGCAATTGGTGCGAAATTAAATTCAGAACAATTAAATCTGGTCATCTTCACCATGAACCGTTTTAAACCAAAACATAGCTTCACATGACCTCCAGTTCACTACCCTTTAGACCAACCGGACCTGCAATAAAAAGAATAAGTATGTGATGCCGAGTTCCGAATACATATATCTAGTGTGGCTGCTAACACTCTGTAAAGACAAGAATAGAGTCTGATAATGGAAAATTAAATGATATATATTGCAAAACAGGTAATAACCTAATGATTATGCAGGAGTATAATGAATAGCATAAAAATAAAATTATTGTTAAATATATTGTAATAGTCTGTGGCATTGTAGACAGAGAAAATCATCAAGAAAGAAAAATAATGTTAAAGTGGCATTTTATCCAAAACTATTAACTCATCAACTCCTAAAAAGAGAAAATCATCAAGAAAGAAAGCAAATAATCTTACATATAAACATGAATGCATGAAAAACTTGACATCTTTGTTGATGTAACCTGTATATGGTACTGTAGTTTGCCAATACTAAACCTAATACTCTGATTCAATCATTCAACATTATGGTGTCGTCCTTATCTAATTCTAAAACCTTCTAGATGCTAAAACCGTGTATATCTAGCTCCATCTTTATAAACAGAATAACAATAGTAAACCTAAAAAGTAGTATTTCTGGACCAAAACTAACTGGTTAGAAAAAGCAAAAGCGGTAACTCAATTAAACTATAACTAATAGCTTATAACTGACATGCCATATAGTACACCAGAGTATGAAATCATACCCAATTACTCGTCACTTCCTCATCTTCTGGAGATGTACGCAGGCCCTGTAGACCTGGTATATAACAGAAATTCATAGTAGATCAGCATTAACAAACAGAAATGTTGTGACTAACTTGATAATGTGCAAGAAATAGATCATACCTTCCCTGTTGCTTTCCTCCATAACCATGTCTGATGTTACTTGTAGAGAGGCCAGCACGTTCATGTCTGCCTCCATTTGCAGAAACCGAATTCACAGAAGACTGCATAGGTCGAACTTCATCTGAAAAGCCATTCTCTTGGATGTCTTTAACTTTGTTTGAAATGGTTACATCGCCCATCCCCTGAACAATGTTAAAACCAACACTATCACTGGCTTTTGAGATATGTGAACACTTGTCAAACTGATCTCCATAGTTAGTTGCAGTAGACCCATTTCTAGAGGGCATTAAATTTGAAGATCTGGAATCAACAGACCCTCTCTTTTGCCTAGCGCTTTGTGCCACAGGAGTAACAGCAACTGAAGGCAATAATGATGAGTAAGGAGTAGAAGATGCAGCAGCAGCAATTTTAGCAGCAGCTGTAGTAGCTGAAATGATCTGTTGTGCTCCTTCACGAAGGTGAATGAAGTCTCCTTCAATTACAAAGAGCTGCAGAAGGATCATAAGAATCGAGAACAAAAAATTATCCATACAGTTATTTACTTAATGACCATGTGAAAAATAGACCTCTGGATGGCTAGCCACAAAATCATCTAGTTTCCCATAATGCTTCTTATAGTCATGCCAGTGAAGGGGAGCCAACATTTTGCCAAGCCTATTTGGCAGCTGAGAAAACAGTGCACATGAATCATGGAATGTTCCATTAGGCAAACAATTATATACAGTCCCCATTTGTGGGTACTCAAAATCTTGAACATGCAATAACTCACAGTTGTACTAATCCTGATCTGGCCATCAGGTCCAGAAGGAACTGCACGTACAATGCAAGCTAGAAGGGATCTCTCATCAAGAAGGGAAGGATCATTTGGCACGTGAGGTAATACTGAACCCATACCACCACCAGCAGATGTCAGCGTGTCAGGCTGATTCACAACATTGGAGTTGAACTCTGCTGTATCATTTTTTAAGTGAATTTGAGCAGTTGATGTATCAAAATCTGAACCTTTGTGCTGATGCCTAGCTACCTGCTCCTCAGACTGCTTTCCAGATGCAACTTTCCCATCCTGGTGTACATAAGAGCACGAGTGATATAAGATACTTGCACATTAAATGGAATTTTTTTAAAAAAAAAAGAAACCATGGAAAATATAAAACCTTCAGTTCCTTTTTTTGCTCTTGATGTTCAAACTTTCGAATAGGGCTGACAACTGAAGATGAATCCTGGGACTTTTGCTGCTCGTTGTAAACTAAATGTTCAGTTACATTGGATTCCACAGCCTGTAACTTTTCTCAAAAGAATTAGATTAACATGGTTAATTTGAAGAAAATACAAAATGAACAATAAGCAAACAGAGTAGTAACCTTTTGTTCATGAGATGATTCAGAAACCACACTTGGGAAACGTGGTTGTTTCCCATGGGCTGTAAGATGTTCTGCATGGATTACCTGGCTCTGCTTCAAAGAAAGATCATCATTATTGCTAGCAGCTTGTTGAAATGCATTCTGATCTGATTGGGATGTCTGATAGTTTGTCTCATCTGGTGTCTGTGAGGAATTTTGGGTTTCCTAAATGAGAACAAATTTGTCAACAGAAATGAGATATAATAAGAAAATGCTACAAGAGTATTAATTACCTGTTGATTGGGCCACTGCATGTTTGGTTGAATTGTCGACTGTGACTGGAAATTACCAAACTGAGGAACAGCTGAGTTAGGTGATGCTAAAGATGGAGGAACACCTTGAGGATGCATAATATAAGAATGCATCCCTGCGATCTGTGCAGAAGGAACAAAACCCCCTATTCCCAATAGTGATGATGGAACAACAGGTACAGCAGATGCATTACTGTTTCCCTGAAAGAAACAAGTAGTGTACACTCCACTGAGAATACACTTGGTGAGAGTGAAATAGAAGTGTCTACACGGACCATACTATATAGTACAGCTGAAATAGAAGTGGGAACAGTACAGGTAAAGACACACCAACACAAAACATGGAGATTGACAGTTCACTTATAAAGCCAAATGACCAATATTGACCTGTATTTTGCTGTTTGCACCATCCATGATAATTGATAAGCACCAAAAACTGTTTACTAAATCTAGTCAAAAATCAATTATACCTTTATGGAGCCATCTGGAATCCCATTATTTTTCAGTGACTGGCAACTGTCTGCTGTTCCACTACCATTTGCAGTCATGATGTTCCCTTTGTTCTGACCAAATGCTGACTCAGCTGAACTGTCCTGAGTAGTTTGTGAACCATCATTTTGTGCTCCAGTTCGTTCTCTCAATTCATTTAGCTCTACCTGAAGTTGTTGTATGGTATGCAGAAAACCCCTCTGCATCTCAACATACTGGGGAAAGGCAAGAGGATAAAGTGACGAATGCTAATAGAACATACAGTCAAAGCATACATGAACAACAGAATGAAGGCATCTACTGAACATTGTACCTGTTGCTGGAAACTAATCCAATATTGGTTGAATTGCTCATTACGCTCATGTAACTCAGCTTGCAGTGTCTGAGACTGCAAAACGTCCATTTCTTGAACTCGTGCCACCCAAGCATGAGCTTCCCTCAATTGTTCATCTTTGTAAATAATGTTATCTTGGGCAGCCCTATGCTGGAAATAAAATACTCATTGTGAGTGGCTGCTGGCTGGATGCTAATTTTAGAAGGTAACATGCGAAACACTGAGCATTCATTTAGAAAATTTCTCCACAAACAAAATGCTCATCCATGGATACAGAGCACCAGCTCAACCCTCACAATGCTTCATATTCCCTATGAAGGCAAGATTTTTGTGCCAACAAAATAACATGGAAAAGCTGTGCCGTTGGAAAGAAAGTTAAATATAGGAAGTGTTTAGAAGCCTAGTTCACCACATTCACTGCATAGCATTAGGAATGTACTGCAATAAACTCATCATAAGAGACTATGTTACTCTTTTTATAAGACTAACAGGTTAATCATTCAAAAGTTAATAATTATGGCATTGTCATAAGCACATTGTTAGTCAAAATGTTAAAGGGGTCTTGGTGTAGTATGACTACCGAATATCTAACCACATAACAAAGTAACAAAGTCATAGACAATCTAAAATACATTGAAAACAAGAGGGTGGGAGAAGAATACTTGTTCCTCTAATGCAAGAAATTGGCTTTCTTTTTCTCGTAAATGTTCTTGGAGATCATGAATTTGTTTAAGATGTTGTGCTCTTTCAGCTTCGGAATTGTCACGTTCCCTTCTGCAGAGGATAAGAAAATATCAGGCACATATTTTATTTTCTACAACAAAGATTTTAATCAAACCAGGAAAAGTAGTCCTGGTCACGGATTGTGAATAAAATAAGAAAAGTTTTGTTTATGTTCTTTTGCAAGACAACTATTTTGCGATGCATGAATAGTTATCACATGCAGAGGTTCATTGAATCAAAAAACAAGCAATTCAGCAAGTCAAAAAAACAACTCTAGACGTTTATAGTCTGATGAAGTGCAACTTCGCTGTTGTATTATTTTAACTAGTAAATCCAGTCATCCCACATGATAAGTTGATAACAAAATGAAGCAGTAGTACCTAAAAGTTTGGAGCTCCTTGGTCTGTTCTCTAAGAAGATCTTGATTTGCCCACACCTACCAAAGGAAAAGAAAAGACAGTGATATAGATAACAACCTCTTAATCTCACTGTGAGTAGTGCAACATGTAACAGTGCAGAGTGCAGACCACTAACCGTTTGATGGTCAATCTTCAGAGCATCCAGTTCCCTGTCCTTATCATCCAATTTCATTTCAAGCTCAATGATGTATTTTTCCCGTTCATGCAGTTGTTCCTGTACAATCCAAAATCAGGTTTTCCCCAAAAACAAAACCAAGGCAATCTGTAGTATGCACAACAATCATATTTAACATATAGAATGTTGCTTAAACTAACAAGCAAGGTAGTGCACAAATGAAAACAAACATAATAACAGATAAGCAAGTTTAGTAGACAGCATCATATTATTAGAATAATAATCAGACAACAGAGCTATTAGGTAACCATCTTTCAGGTATTAGCCCAACTTTGATCATCAGCAGATAACCACATAAACACAGGGTAAGAAGCAGCAATGAAGCTAACGAGATCACCTACTGAGCGACACCCTCCACATCAATATAAACAGAACTATTCCCATTTCAGAACTGTAATGCAACCATCAGAAGAAATGTTGATAACCATGCCACCCAAGACAGTGAATATGTAGCACTTCCTAAGCAACACCAACCAATATTACAAGTCATATCATCTGCAATTAGTAAGTCACATATACTTTCTTCCACCTAGTGAGTGGCGCAACAGGCAACACGAAGTACATGGGAGTGAAAGCAAAAGGTTAGAACCTTGAGCTTTGATGCAGCTGCTACATGTTCCTTGGCAGCAGCCTCGAAGCTGCGTTGTGCCTCAATGATCTGCGGGTGGGCTATGACCTGAGCTCGCAGCTCCATCTCGACCTGCTGCAGCTCCTCCCGCTGACGCACGATGCTCTGCAGGCGCTGCTGGATGATGTCCTCGCTGAGCCCCCCGCTTCCATCGATCGCGATCGAGCAGTCATCCAGCCCTCCCGCCCCGTCCTGCAGCAAAACCCAAACCACCGACCGTCTCAAACCGCTCAATCAACAAAAAGAGCATCATCGCAGTGGTGAGGAAGAGAAAAGTGGCGGCAAGCAAGCACGCGGCCACGCGCGCACCTCGTACATGGCCCTGTCCTCGGATTGCCCCATCTTCGTGTGTTCCCCGGGATCCTGCACCGCACAGCAAAGAGCGAGGTGAGCGCGACAGCAGCAACAGGATGGGGGAAACTGCCGGGAAAGGAAGGGTTTTGCCGCGTGGGCGGGGAAGTGAGTCGACCTCGGCGCCATTGGAGCGGAGCGGAGCGTCGGGGACGGCGCGCCACTCCTTGCGCGCCGCCGAGGCCTCCATCCTGCGGGCTCTCTCGCGCGCGGGGCGCGGCTCCCTCCCCCCGCCGGATCGGGATCTGGCTGCGGCTAGGGTTTTG
The DNA here is from genome assembly GCA_000418225.1 of Zizania latifolia. Taxonomy (NCBI): domain Eukaryota; kingdom Viridiplantae; phylum Streptophyta; class Magnoliopsida; order Poales; family Poaceae; genus Zizania; species Zizania latifolia. Next base: position 509,099 of record KE370974.1, read on the forward strand.
GCTCCCTCCAACGCGGGGGCGAGGTGGAAGGCTCGCGCGTCGGGCAGGCCGGGGCGGCCCCTAGGGCTTGCGCGCGCGGCCGCGGGAGGAGGCGATCGGCGAGGGGAGGGCGGAGAATTTGCGTGGGATTTGGGGGAGGAGGCGGCGGCGCGACGGAATCGCGTGCTTTGTAGGGATGAAGAGGGGAGCTGCGAATGATGTAGGTCAGGTGATATCAGCAGGGTTCACCGACAGGTTAAAAACCGGACACCATCGGCACAACGAAAACCACGTTTGAATTCAAATTTTTGGTTTGGCCAGACAAAGCGTTAAAGACGGATTTTGGTCGAAATTCTACTGAAAAACAACGGATTTCTACTGAGTTTCGTTGATTTTTATGGGATGATTTTTTAGATATAAAATGGTTTCCAGAGAAGAATTAAAATGTCAGTAGTTTTGTCAATCAAAGAAGCAACGAATTTCTATCGAGTTTAGTTGATTTTCATAGGACGATTTTTCCATGGTATCAAATGGTTTTCGACCAAAAAATTGAAATTTCAATGATTTTGCAGACAAACCAAAGATTCATGCAGAAATTAGAATAGATATGGAATAATTGGTAGAAAATTGAGATAGATTCTGCAAAAATGGGGATAATTGTGTAAAAAGGATGACAGAGAAATTTTGGGAAAATACTAAAACAATGGAAATTTTTGGCATGGCTTTTGCTATAATTTGGACAAAATCACTACATACAATTTATATTCATCAACATAGCGATTTTAAAGTCGATTACATGAACGTTCATTATCGCACGTTGCAAATCTCAACAACACGTATTGCGCAAAACCCATGAGCATAATTTAAAGTCAATCAATAAATGTTAATACAATGTACACAATCAACGTATGTTAAAATCCACAAGACGATCACAATTCACAAATGATACGAAGTCGAATGGCTGAGGACAAATATAACTAGCAATGTGGTACTCCTCGCTAGACATGAGCATCAATCAGAATGAAGCAACCAAATGTCCCTTATAACCTTGTCAAGTTTGGCCTCTCAAGGCTGCTGTTGATTGCCATTCTGCAATAACATAAGAGGTTACGTGAATCGGTCTCAGGGTGGGGTGAAATATATTGGGTTTTCAGCCCATTATTTTTTAAATATTTTATGTTCCACTTTTTGAGATCAAAGATGCATGTCAATTCACTACTGTTTTGAATTTTTATATGAGTTAGTATGCCATACTATTTATAAGACTTTTTAATTTTAATTTTAAATTTGAAAATTTTGAAGCTACCAACCGAAATGCATTTTCGTACCACTTGATACTGTTGGGAACCCTGGATATGAGAGGGCTGCGCCCGGTGCACGAGCAGAACACGGCCCGTACTGCTGGGATCGCATTGCATTTTGCAAATTTGCATGTGATGGGATAGAACATGCTGCCGATGCATCGTTTTGGGAGAGGATTTTTGCCGTCTGTCGCCTTTTTTTTGTTGTGTCATTCTGTTTTTTCCCTGTTCTTTTCTAGAGTGGGTATACTGTAGTGTTACCGCTAGTAGTAATAAAGAGGTTTTGGTAGCAATTTGTGTTTTGATTTCATCATACATAGGCATGTTTTAGAGAAGTTCCGATAGTTGCCACTACTTTTAAAATTTAAATTTTCTAAATAGTTTATATTTTTACTTAATAGTATGAAATCCAAATAATTATATAATTTATAAATGAACTATCTAAAAGCTGAAGAACCTAAATGATTCAAATTCTCATTAACTATATACTCACTAACTGTTTTTAGGAGCTGAAGTTTCTCAAATAGATCATATGCTATTTTCACTTAGGAAGTGTGTTAAGACATGCGTTCCTTGCGTAGATGGTGGATTTGGCATGCAGCGAAAGAATGTTGGAGACTTGAGCCATGAGACCAGCGATGGTCGTGTTGTCTGAGCATTTTTTTATCACGTGTAGGATGATGTTTATGTTGGAGTCGATTACACGATATCTGCAAATATTTACCCGGGCGTTTCACAATTTCATCTCCTTTCCTTTTGCAGCGATCTACATCGAACACAAGGTGCAGAGACGAACCAGAAGAGATCCTTTAGTTTCTTTTGCCATGAAACGTGTGAGGCCGGCGAAACGGTAATCATATATAGTCACGCAGTGACCAAGATAGGCGTGCGGCAGCTGAGGTTTGAGTCGTAGGACTAGTTTTAAATTTCAGTTAAGATTTCATTAAAATGATATGCAAAATTTTAAAGAAATTAAGAACAGTTGACTCAACATTACCGGTTTTTGGATTCGCCCTTCTAGCCATGAACGCATCCTCCAGAGTCCAAGCACATCATTGCCATGCACCTGTCTCCTTCGGGGTTTGAAAAAAAAACATTCAGTCTGGGCGGCCGGTAAACATAGAAAAACCAATCAGAATTTAAATTACAAATTTTAAATAAAAAATCGCACAAATAAATCAAAGTTTAAATTACAAATTGGAACGGTAACAATCGGTTATTGACGTCAGTTTGCATCCGATTTGATGTTAATAATCCTCAGTTAGCCATGGTAACCTACTAGTTTGGGTCGAAAATAATTGGTTTTAAAAAATACATAAAAGATTGGAAAACATAGTAAATATAGCAAAATTCAGAAAAAATGAAAATATGGGAAATTCTAAAAATATAGGAATGTAAAAAATTATGACACTATGCTAAAAATATCTGGTATGATATTTATTATTTTTTATAAATTAAATGGTAGAATATCATAATAAATTTAGTGTAACAGTGAAAAAAAAGTCTATTGAGTCTGGCTAATTTTTTATTTTGGTAGGTTTCATTTGCTCCAAAGATATTCCAAATTTATTTATTTTTTAAATAACCAACAAATCATCGTAAATCACCTCATATTGATAAAAAAATAGATTTTATCGAAAAAAAATAAATTTTGAATTTGAATTCTACTGGGTTACGGAAACAATTTATGATGAATGTTTTTGAGGTAACTAACTTGAACTCTGGTCTAAAGATGACAATGGATCTATACCGTTCAATCATATCAAATCTATGTCCGTTAAGAAAAAAATCTTCCAGTCGGGTGACCCATATATACATATGGGTCTAATTTTTTTCCCAAATCTATACCCACACGGGTAAAATATACCCGTCAGATAACCCATACCCGTCGGCATGGTGGATGGCTGCCGAGTCGCTAGAGTTGTCTGACGCCTGGAATCACTACTGGCCGGTTAGAGGGCAAAGACGTGGACCACGTGTCGCATACTCGCGTGAAGACGGTGGAACACTTGTGATGGCCAGCACTAGAGGCTATAGCGTGGAGGCAATGGAGCACTAGCGGCAGCTGGCGCTGTAGCCCGAGCGACAATGCTGATGGCCGCTGAACCGAGCGGCATATACTGAATGTCTAGAACTCTAGAGTCTAGACTGAGGTGTGAGGAGGAGTGGAGACATACACCACCGGCCACCATAGGACCTAGGTTAGGAGAGAAGTAGTGACCAGTGAAGAGGACTTTAGAAAAGACTAAAGTAAACCTATTATTTTTAAATAGATTGAGCTATTGGATTGTGCTACAAATAAATAGTCTATTGGGTGATGGGTATCCATCGGGTGACGAGTATGGATAGTATAAAACCATATCTATACCCACGTACCCGTCAAATTTTGTTTTTTCTTATTAATAAACCCACGTATAAACAATTTAACCCATATATTACGTATATAAATCTTAATAGAGTAAAAACTCGTCGCATTTCAGATTTCGGATATCCATTATCATCCGTCTCCGTCTCGTCTCGTCTCTATCGTCTTTACGGTGGTCTCCGTCTCGTCTCGTCTCGTCTCGTCTCTACCCTCCGACTATGCCATCCAATCAATCTCCCGACACTTCACAGTTTCATCAGAGCCATCGTGATCTCAATTGAGAAGGCGTCTCTCTCTTCCGGCCGATTGAGAACTCTGGGGCTGGCCAAGCCATCATTCGTAATCTGGGCCTGGGCCTTCACAACGATCGATCAGTTTCTGTTTCTTTGTTCCATGGAGCAGGTGCAGAGGTAAAGCTAAATAGTAATCAATATGTATAATATTTTTAGGATGTGTTCGGTTAGAAAACAGAGTGGAATGAGAATAAAATGATTTTATTCTAGTTTTTAAAAATGATACAAATTCATTCTAGTTTTTAGGATGAGATAATCTCATTCTAGTTGAGGACTTTGGCTCACTATTATTTTCATGTTTTAAGTGGAATGTTTATGTTCCATCAATTTTATGAGATAAGATTATCCACCATGTAGGGAAATATTATCTTGTGAGAGAGTCTAACTTTATCAACCAACCAAACACTTCAAAAAATTAGGATGAGGTGATTCTATCCTACTACATCCTATGAACCAAACACATCCTAACGCACTTTTAGGCCTCGTTTGAAAGATTTAATATTTTTTAGAGCTAGTGAAATATACCTTCGAGAAATCTTAGATTTAGAGATATGAGTAAATTATGGGCATTTGGTTGAACCATCTAGTTTTAATTTTAGACTATAAATAAAAGTTTAAATCACTCTATTTTATCGTACAAACTTTAGAACCAATATAGATGTCGAAACTAGAACTGTACCAAATATGTGCTTATAGCATCTTCAAGAAATACCCAAAAACTTACTTCTAGTAAAATACACTCTAAATCTCCTTACTGTGCAACAAACTCCCAATAATATATTCTCTATATTTTACTATTGTGTCACTGACGGGTACGATAAACCTTAGTTATCATATCTCTCCTTTCTCTTTCTTTTCTCTCTTTTATATCACTGACACTGAAGCGGGTAGGAAACAAGAACATGTCGGGATTGTAGCCTCAGTACCCTTTAATTTGGCGGGCTTTTGTTAGGACGAATCGAATATAGGTCCGGCCCAATTCTACTTGACATGAATGTTGAGACATATTAAAAAGGTATCATTGTATTAGGAAATAACCAAAAGTATTCAGTTGAATTAAAAACTACATAAGGATATAACTCTCCTCCTATAACATCACTCACCATATTATATAAGACGGGCGAGGATACCTCAAAAAGGAGGGATCAGTCTCAGAAAATATAGACTCACTCTAGAATCATAAACATATAACATAGGACCATTATCTTAAGAGAGGTTTGAATCTGTCTAAATCGTGTGTGTCTACCTGCTGTGTCGATTATCTAGCCTTTGATTCAACGCTTCCCTCACCGTACAAACCACCACCAGAGGTACCTCTTTGGTGCACTGCTCGGTAAAATCCCAACGGTTAGCGTGCCATGTAGGGGCCGTAGATAATGGAGAAGGATTTTTGAAGATATCTAAACATAGAAAACCATATAAGAGATTTATTAGAGAAATATTTTAGATTCAAAATACCTAAAAATAGTAGAAAATATGGATAAAGATTAGAGGGTCATATTTATTAGAGAGGTTAGTAGCAGTCAGACTCGATCTGACGGAGGCATCGAGCAAACAGCTGATGTGGGTTCGCGTTGCATGTCAAGCCACACACAGAAAAAAAACTCACCTTGCCGTGTATGAATGGAGATCATGGAGCGAAACTCCCTTTTGGAAACCATACATACATTTTATTTTAGGATGCAACGCACGTATGGATTTGCATCGTCGACACATCTCGATCCGATCCATCACGCATGCCTGCGGCTGTAGAGGCGTCAGCCGTCATTGGGGATTTTGAGAGAACCATCCCGTTGCCAACAATTAACTGAAATTTCGTCTGTCGTTGTAGATTCTGGTTTGTATGGCTGTAACAACTCTGACTTCAAGTTGTGGTTGGGAATTTATAACTCTAATAGATCCTAGATTTAGAAGCAGAACTTTAGTTTTTTATGTAGATAGTAAAAATAAATTGAGACTTGATGTATCTACCTTTTTACATCTCCACGATTGCAACTTCACCCTAAATTTAAAGCTAGCTTTAATTACCAAACACTTTCTTAGTGAGATATTAAGTTTATTTATAGCTCAAACTTGAAGATTTTTTTAAATTAGTAATTACTGGTTTGAACTTAAAGTTGTAGTTAGACACATGCCAAACAGATTAAGGGTCTGTTTGTTTTAGTTTAAGATTATAGTAATCCAGCTTATTTTTATAATTAAAACAAACATGTCAGCTTATAGCTTATTAAGCTTATTACGATCGAGAGTATATATTATAATAATCTAATAAGCTGATACAACTTAATTTTTTTTATAATCTAGATTACTATAATCTCAAGCTGAAATAAATAGTACCGGATCAGAACAAGCTACCGGATCAAAACAAGCTAGGTAGCTTTAAAAATAATTTTGCATTTTTGATGCATTTTGTTAGAGTGGACCGCTCAAATGCAAATGGCCAAATATGGCCTCGAGGCAAATGGCCAAATGGGGTCGTTTGTACTTGGATTTAGCTCAAACATCTGGTGTGCTGAAAAGTCAGACCGACATGTACACATCATGGCACAGCGTCGGAGTTCGTACATCGTACATCCTCATTGTTCACGAGCATATATATTGTACGCGATCGTGTTGTTTGCTTTGGGAACGTATCTTTCAATACGTGCTTTCAGTGGAACAGTGGATATAAACCGGCAAAGAAAATTGAGTCATATGTTGTTTTCATAGGGTGTCATTGCTCTAGAAAATAGGGTGAGATGAAATCCATTATATCATAAGTGTGTTTAGTTAAGAGATGAAATCCATTATATCATAAGTGTGTTTAGTTAACAGATGAAGTAGAATGGAATGACTCTTAATTTTTCTGTATGTTCAACGATCTCATCTAATTTTTTTTAAATACAATTATCTTATTTATGACATAAGAATGATAATAGGTTCAAGTACTAAAGTAGAATCGAGTCATCTCATCCTAAAAACTAGAATATAGCCATCACATCCTTAAAAATAGAATAGAACCATACCATCCTACTCTGTCCTCCAATCAAAACACGCTCATGGAACCGATGCATATAGTGTGTCTCATATGTGTCCGTTAGCATAGAACCGAGACAATTAATTGACACTATAATATGTGTCTGTTCTTAACTCAAACCGATATGAGATGGTCCTGCAACGATCACTATATCTCATATGTGCTAGTTCTCAACTCAAATCGGTACATATGAGATGACCTCGGTAATAGGTTATTGTCTCTTATATGTGTCAGTTCTTAATGCCAACCGGTATATATATTAGATAAATATAGGCTGTGTTTGGTTCAGCTTTTTTAATCAGCTTCTTGGCCAGAAAACTGGAAGCTGAACCAAACAGGTCCAAGGGCTAACCAGTTTTTTTCAAAAATAACAGTTTTTTTGTAGTACAAGCTGAAAGCTGAGGGACCTCACCTTTCACAGAATATGGAACCACATGTCAGTGAGACAGCCAGTGACAAATATAGAACCGAGTAAACTTTCAATAGCAAATATGAAACTTTCTCTTCTTGCTTAAAGGTAGAAAATAGGTTGTTGCAGAACATAAATGAACTAGGTACCTATGCTT
>KE370974.1:523758-538777 GCA_000418225.1 Zizania latifolia
GACAGCGAAGCCCAGCTGGCGGCGCCGGAATCCCAGTCCAGCGAATGATCTCCGGCCAGTAGCCATTGCTCGGGGACCTCGCAGGCCTCTAACTCGAGCACCGGGCAGCCGGTCCCAGAGAAGAAGGAAGGCGGGGAGAATGAGGAGTTGGGGGAGACAAGCTCATCCATGGCTGGCTACCTAGCTCGTAGGTACTATGCGCTCTCCAGCTAGGTCCACGTAAACTCGCGCGCGTACGTGAAGTGCTAAAACGAGCGAGCTCTAGTGGTGTGGCTGTTGCAGCTTCACGTTCGATCAAACATTTGGCTCCACGCAGCGCAGGTGCTGTCTAAAATATATAGTGCCATTATTACAGCTGAATAATAATATTTGGGAGTCTTTATAGTACAATATTTATCTCTTAAGAGCAATATCAATTCTCTACATTAGCTAGTATCTTAGACATTAAATAGGTTGTCACATAGACAGAAATCTGACGTGAATGGGTTGCCACATAGACAGAAATCTGACGTGGCAAGTGAATTAATGAAGGCAGACAAGAAAAACAGAAGAAATTGGGTTGGCACAGTATCCAAAAAATAAGAAACTAGTGATATTGGTGTTGGACCTACTAGTTTTTTCCTCTAGGTTTTTGCAAGGATCTACTGTGCTCGGATCCCTTCCCTCGATGATGGCTACACAATAAAATTATCATGGTTGATCCTAGTACGTGCATGAAGATAATTATTTTTTCCTCTATGAAAGCGGACATAGACGCTATGCATTGGGAAAGGTAGTGTCTAATAGATATTAATTGTTCCCTATCACCTCTAGACACTATCCATAAAAACCATGGGTTGTGATTTTGTCCTAAGAGTTCAAATTAATCACAGCTCTTGATTAAGTATAATTAAATTAATTAAATAATATTGATTTTTTACTAACCTGCTGTAGCCGGTTAGCTCCCTGCTCATTCTCCCACTCCGCACCGCTCGACCTTGCCTGGAGGTGCTCATCTCGCTCCATGGATCTAGCCATGTCCCGCATGCCGTGTCGCGCGCTCCTGGTGCCCCTCCTCACTGTCCCCGTCGCCGTGGCGCCCTGCCGGCCACCCCCATTGTTGCGGCGCCCAGTGCTCGGCATGCAACCAATAGAGAGAAATGGAGAGAGGAAGGAGAGGTAGAGGAGGAGAGAGAAAGAATAAAAGAAAATACATTATCTTATTTAAAATGTGACTTATTACCTCCTAGAAGGTAATATGTTACCTTATTTAAATCTGAATCATTAGATCAATAGTAATAAATGGAGATTTAAGAATTTATCACTAAAAAATTTATGTTATTTGATTATTTATCACTTGTGCAAATAATAAGTGGAACCATCTGAATATATGATTGTAGGCTAAAGTGGCAAATAATCGAAGCCACTTTTTAAGAGTGGCAAATAATCGAAGCCACTTTTTAAGAGTGGCAAATCATCAAATATTTTGGCTGCATGTGGGCTGGTTTGGATTACTACCCTCCTAAAATTTTTCATATTAAAATTTTGATAAATAGCAAACAAAACACTCCCCTAAACGTTTTCCCTACTAAAATTTTGGTATTACCATCATATTTAATTCTTATTGGCACCAAAACAAATACAAACTTCTACGAAGTAATTTTATCCTACCAAAATTTTGATAATGCCAAAACTTACACAAGCTTTTGTATTACCAAATTTTTGTAAGCTTGTACATGAATAGAGCTAAGGGTAGTCTAGATATATCCGAGACTACCTTAGACTTAGATTTTGACGTGCGAACAAATTCTAACTCGTCTGAGACACACATGTGACCTAACTTATGTGTAACCCTAGACTCCAAAAATTAAATGCAAAGCCTAAGTATGAACCCAAACTAACTAAACTAAACTAGATTAGTTAGATGTGTCACCTCCTATCTATAACCTCATCACCACACGAAGTGTAAGCACATCCAACAAATAGACCACGCTCCACCACTGGCCCTATATATGTACTATATAACACAAATGTACCAACATTGTTCACAATTAAGCTTCAGTCACCGGAAAAGATTGAGGGTGTTTTGTGCAAATTTAGCCGATAATTAAGCTCGTGCCTTCTAAGGTTTCGGAAAAGTCTGAGACATGGACTCAAAGTGACGGAACAAACGGCCGGGAAAAGGATAAAGCACAACGTACGGGTGGTCGGTTCCACGCAATAAACAATGGCCAAATTGGTCCCTGCCCGGATGGTGGCATTTCCCATATATGACTAGCAGATACAGTCTTGTGGAGCTAATTCTACAACACACCTTCTTTTCTTTGTCACATCTACATGGCAACTTTTTTTTTCGTACATGTGTGTAACCGATTTAATGGATATGTATTTAAGTTTAAATTTATACTTATGGTTATGGATTTAAGTACTCGGTTAGGAATTATATAATGCGTGTGTTTAATTTAAAACTTGTGCTTACCAATAGGTTCACTCGGTTATTTCTGCTTCTATTACCACAAACCACAAACATGAGGGTTTTTCGTTAGGTTTTCCTGCTTTTGTTACCATAAACAAGTGGGTTTCTTATCAGGTTTTAGATAATCGGCATGTTCGACAAGCTTGGTTTAAAATCCGTGGATTTTATAGGTGCCGGTTCGAGATTGTTCCGTGGGTTTACTTTACAAACAAGTTTTCACTAAACCCATAAGTTTCAAACCTGTTGTTATCTATAAACACATATGTATTAGGTTTTGCAGATGCTGATTTAAGAGTGTGCGGATGCTGATTTAAGAGTGTTTTATTTAGTTTTTATGAAATATTTGAGTTTCAAACTCGTTGCTATCTCCAGTCACATCTGCATTCATGGCTACGCTTCAATGGCTCTGGGATTAATAGTGCCCCTAGTTGGACTAGTAGTTATTCGTAGCACAATTATCAATTTGGCAATAACCAATGAACAATGGTATATTTTTCAAACCCTTTCACCAACGTGCACAAATAAGCTGTGGCATGTTATACTAATTCACTATAATCTTTCCTAAAGGTGATGTGATAGACGTCACTTCCCAAGTACTCCCTATGCACCACAAGTATTTTTCTAATAATATATTTTTTAAACAAATTTCAAAGTTGGTACACGGAAACGAAAAACGGTAAAATTAGCCTTCCGTCGACAGTTCAAGTGCCGATCTAGCCCGATTAACCGTAGATTAGCACTTGATCTGCCCGATCTAAGCCAATCAGCCCTAGATCGACACTTGATGGCCTAGATCGGACGGCTAAACCCCCTGTCGGCGCATGGTTAGCCGATCTAAGCCGGCTGGCCCTAGACAGGCGATCATGTACCGATCTAGGGCCATCCGGCCTAGATCGGTCAACCATGCGCCGACATGACCTTTATAAGAGGGGGGCCGAAGCCCCCCTCCCTCCCACCCCGTGCTAGACTTTGGCCTCCTCTCCAAGGTATGTCCTCTCCTCCTCTTCTCTTCTTTAGTTAGTTATAGGTATAGGGTAGGTAGTTTAGTGTAATTTAGTAGTAGATTATGGATAATTTAGGAGTAGATTAGGAGTAATTTAGGAGTAGAGTAGGAGTAATTTAAGAGTAGTTTAGTAGTATTTTTGGGGTAGTTTAATAGTAATTTAGGATTATTTTGATGATACTTTTAGCGTAATTTGAATTAGTCTAGAGATAATTTAGGGATACTTTAGAGGTAATTTAGAGATGCTTTAAACATAGTTTATAGATATGTCACGTAGGAAATATCAACTTTTATTTTCTTACCGTAGATAGTGCAAAAGGATAAATCTGAGTACGGTTACGATCCTCGTCACCGTCCGCCGGAAGGTGTGAAACCCCTATGTATTTTTGTGGAGATAAATGTAAGTTTATGAGAAGTATGGATGACCTCACATATGAGATGATGTATTAGAAGTGTGGCAATTACTCTTACACTCCTGAAAAGCCAAAGCCAAGGCCAAAGCGTGGACCACGTGCTAATAAATCGGTATGAATAATTATGCTATTTCTTCATTTATATCTTGTTCTCAAATAAATCACTTATAATATCTTTATTAATGTTTCTACGTGTAGGTAACTCCTCCACCGTTATCACCTCCGCTTTGTGACTTTATTGAATGGATTGACAAGGAGGTGCACCCTAATGACTGGGCAGATCTTATGAGACACAAGGAGTTCAACAGGAAGCTTTTTGAGATGCGATACAAGTGGGCCTGTGAGCGTGAGGAAGAAGAGAAGAGGAGAGAGGAGCTGGAGCGCAAGGCAAAAGAGGAGCGTGAGGCTGATAGAGAGAGGAAGCGTGAGAGGGCTCGTCGTGCTAAGGAAGCAGGACCGGACGCCATAAGGAAGGGAAAGTACCATCGCTGCACTCGGTAGTCAGTTTGGATAAGTCTCAGCTATTTTCATTTTTCTAAAGGCACGTAATCACGTTTGCATGTGTCATTATAATGTACTGCGTTATGTCATAAACTTTATTGGGTGTTGTTGATGCTGGACTATTTTAATTACTATGTATTCGTTAATTTAGCACGCTACAGGGGTACCAGGGTTGGTGCTAGAGGCAATGAAACGAGATTGCAATATCTATTTCATAGGCAATCACATATCTGCAAACAAGCTCGTCAAATGTGGTATTGAACTGTAAGCTCAAATTGTGAGTAGATAGTACCTCCTTCCAATAATGTCATATCGTTTTCTTGTCTCTAGTTGACATCGATCTCCACAATGGCACAAAGGCCGATCGGTCCACGGAGGGATGAGACAAGCGAAAGGATCTCTCCTCCAGTCCGGATATTCAGTCCTCCTAAGATTAATAGAGGAGAAAGCCATCTAGCTACAAAGAATAAGACGTGGTCAGAATGTTATAGTAAAATACGTCGCATCGGAATGTAGAAGCAGAAGAAAAAACAATACGTAAAAACAGGGATACTACGAATGGCATATTCATAATATGAAGTGCATAATGACATAATACGACATATCATAATGAATGATTCAGTACAAATCGTCCGTCCCTACGATAACAACTGCAAGGCGTACTAACCACCACGCCTACCCCGAGTGCGTCTCGGTAGCTGCTCCAAGAAGGTAAACCTATTAGGTGAACGGCGCACCCTAGGCTATCTAGCGGGCTGCTGCTCCGGCGTCATGCTAGCCACCGGTACCAGAGTCTACCGGTCTAGATGGACTATGATAGGCAGGTTCCACGCTAGCTCGCTAGTATTGATATGGATACAGCGCTACGCAAACATATGAGTTATTAGTGACATAATTTAGATTGTGATAAAAATCGGTGTAAGACTATACAGTTCTCACCAGGTGTCGGATGTGTTTCATATCCCAATGGTGGCGGTACGGCATGTCCCGATGGGCCCGCTGCCGATGATGAGCCTGGACAATAGAAGTATTGGTGTGGGGATACCAATACTGTGGTGGCTGTACCGGTGGGGGTGCCGGCATCAGAGGCACTGGCTGTGGACGAGGAGGTGGAGGAGGTGGCTGAGGGGCAGCAGCTGGAGGAGGTGACCATGCAGACGTGAGATAGATAGAAACGTCGATCTCATCGAGAGCCTCCCGCACTGCCGTCTGTCATTGCGTAAGAACAGCAGTATCCTATGAAGTTACCCACGGATAAGATTTGTGTAGGTGTATGGGGAAGTTTGTGATCGCGATTCGATGGTTGTCTCACAACAGTAAGAAACAGAGATTATTAGACAGGTTCGGGCCTCTCTAAAGATAATAACACTAGTCTTGTATGTTGGATGTTGGAATATGAGCAAAAGAGCCTGCAAATGATCTTATGTGAGTACGCGTATGTCTAAAAGACATCCTTATAAGAGGTATCCCCGCCCCCTTTATATACTGCAGGGATCGGGGGTTACCGTTTAAGTCTTAACAGCCCCATTAATCCTCTTTACTATGGTTTAAATCACCTGGGATCGTGGGCTAATAAATACAATATTATTCGCTATATTGATTAGACTGTTACGCCCTGGAGTTTATTGTCATTGATGAGGTGGATCGACTGTTGAGCGGATCTCCCTAGTCCTGGTGGTCGGGCGTCTTCCCGAGTCCTAGCGGTCAGGCGTCTTCCTAAGCCCTAGCTGTCGGGAACCCTCCCTTTGACTGACTGTATTCGGGATGCGTGTTGGTCTGACCCCTTCTAGGTCGTATTTAATACTCTGTCTTCCTGACCCCGTCTTATGTCTGATCAACATGAATGCACTCGGAGAGTACCCGGGGTCATATCCCCGACACCGTCCGGTCCAGCGGGTTGTGCACCAAACCAATCTCGTCGACCCACCGTTGAACGATATCGTCGATATAGTTCCGTGCATTTCACATGTGATCGAACTGCAAAAGAACAAAGTCAAATAGTCACGTACTATCAATCATCAATCATCGGAGATTACACAATTCATGTACTTACCGACTCATGATGGGCAGCGACCATATGAAAAGGATGTCCGTGCGTCACACCAGCCGCAGGTGAAGGACCATCGCCCCGTCCTCTGACGAGACAAACCCTGGTACGAATGGAGTACCATCGAAGGTAGTCATGGTATGTCGTAGGGTCGTAGTCGTCCTCCTCGTCTAGGTCCTCCAGCGCACCCTCCCACTAGGTGACCCATGGCTACATCCTAACATCCCACGGAATGCAGCCAGGTACTCCTTTTCACGTGTTTCTACAGCAAATAAGTGTAAATTAAGGTTTACAACGGTAGATAACAGTAAAACGTGATGCACATGTTCGTATGTACATGTGCAGGAGGTCACTAGTGCATCTGGGCAGGCACCTGGGCCTGTATAGGACACGGAAAGTACTTCGCTCGTCCAAATTATCGACAGACGCTGTGGACAGCATATCCCTTGATCATGACGTCAAATACGAGGCATCTACATGTCCTCCAGTATGCCATGTCTCGCAAGCACAAGGCGGAGAGCCCGTGAGGCGCACACCGGATGACCTCACCTGGTATGTAAGGTCTCCAACGAAAGTCATGTGCCCGAATATTGTCGAGCTGCGCCGTGTAGTCTGGATAGGAGAGGTGGGTCTGAGAGTGGGCCCAAGATGGCTGCAAAAGAAGAAATAATAGTACGAAATTAATTTTGGTGAATGATTAAATACAATAAATACTGACCCGTCGTCGACACCAAAATGTGCCCATAGTCAGTCGGTTGATATCCTCGTCTGGCGGCCCCACTAGGTATGGTGCCATGTTAACCTAGGGCCGACCAATCTGTACCCTCTCGTACGACTAGATCTGTATCAATAAGGGACACCCAGTAATGGACGCGTCAGCCGTCTGGCGTCGACATCCATCGCAAAGAGCATAGTATATGGCGCAAAGGACGGTAGATCCCCATGAGTACTGTGGAATGCCAATATTGGGCGAATCAGCGATGGCTCGGGCGAACTGCACCAGGTGCCTGTCGACGCTGTCGTGGTACGTGCTGGTAAACATCACACAGCCAAAAAGCCAAAGAAGGTAAACCTCCAGATGCCGACTAATGGTGTAATCGTCAGCATCGAGGGCTAGATGCTCTGCCTATCAAAGATTAAACGTTAGTATACAGCCACTATAAATAAGTTAATGTTTAATTTTATTACCATGTTAAAACGACATATCTGGTACTGACGCAACCAACTCTGCGTCAGCCCGTGTGTGTCCATGAACTCCTCTACTGCCGCGCCATCAGGCTGGATGGGATGGCCACCAGTGAAGCGCGCGAGCATGTCGTCGTGCCACTTTGGCTGAACATCGTTCGAGACAACTGCTGCTTCTGCTATTGAAAGTCCTAGCAGGTAAGATACATCCTCAAGCGTGATCGTCTCCTCCCTCAAAGGCAGGTGGAATGTGTGTGTCTCCGACCTCCATCTGTTGACCCACGTCGTGATAAGAGCTCGGTTGAATAGAAACCTGGTAGCTCCATCGACCAATCTAGCTAGAGGGAGTAAGCCAGCACCACGTAACCTGTATGAAAGAAGATGTTAGTCACATAACGAGATAAAAATAAAATATGAACGACCATTATGCTTGCTTAACTAACCTGTTAACCTATTGAGGATGGATGCTCCAGAGATACTGCGGTGTCCAGACTCTGAGCGGCACGAGATCAGCCTAGTTTGGATCGGTGGATGTGAGTGCTCGTGCCCGGTGGTGGCCGTCGATCGTAAGGGAGAGAAGCTCGTAGGGGCAATCATCGTTACCCGCCATCTGTAGGTTGTAAAACAGACAAATATTGTTAGCGCCAAAGATACAACATGTGACAATTGAAGTAAAGTAACTACCATACGTACATCTTGGGGACTATGTACATTGTGTGATGTGCAGTGATCTGTATGTCATGTGGGCCCTCGACTGCCTGTGCCGGCTTCTGTGCAATTCTTGTACGTGTGTCCGGCCGTGTTGCACAAAGAGCAATTTTTCTTTTTTCTGCCTGCTTCGGATTCATCCATATCATTCCAAATGCGTCGTGTCTTTCTTCTTCCCACCTTTGAGTTGACATGTTAAAAATCTGGTACCCAACGACGTGCGCCATCTGGTAGAGATGTGAATGAGCTGACAACCCCATACCTTCGGAGTTCACCGCTCTAAGTCTAAACGATCTTCTCTTTTGTGAAGTATTCAGACAAGTACACCTCCGCATGCATATCAAATGTGGCGCACGCTGCCATAACATGACTGCATGGCTTGTGGTATAGAGATGGTTTGTTACAGCTACACCGGCAAGTGTCGGTAATGGTGCACTCATGAACAATAACATCCCAATTTATTCCTCGCCGACCTTTGTCTCGACACGTTACCTCGAAACGGAGTTCCCTCAAACTTGTCTTGATGGCACGATGCTGTGTTGCCTTCTTACTTTTCTCTATGAAGTACTCCATAATCTTTCTACAATACAAATGTTACTCGTTCATGTGCACCACCAAAGCAGCAGTATGCAGTCCATGAAGTATCGGGTGGTTCTACGGATTATGCCCTCCACGATACCAACCAAAGGCAAGCATCGCATATCCCGCATGACCTAATTATACACCTCTGCAAGATTGGTGGTCATGATGCCATACCTTACGCCGTAAGTGTCATAGAGTAGAGACCAATGCTCCCTACTCTCGAACTTAATCCAATCTGAAAAGCAGCGAACTTTCGTCCTCTATCGTTTGCGGATTGTCTGTTGATCATCAGTGGGCAGAGAATAAAGTGGTTCCGGCTCTTTCTCCGGATCACTTTCAGATTGCTGCCTTACGGCCTTCTCATACTTGTATTTTGATGTCAGCTCATCAAGTTTCCTCCACAAGGCCTTGAATTTTTTCTCTTGGTTTTGGCTACATAGTCTCTTGAACAGATTAGTCAATTCTTTATTCTTTCCGAAGTAATGGTAGAAATTCGCACCTAGATGGCTCATACACCATCGAAATTGAATGTCATTCCAAGGATATGCCTCCTCTAGATTATGCTTTAGATGTTGGACTGCTTTTATAAGTCTAGCATGTCGATCATGCAACACACAAACATTTGGTCTGTCTTGAAGAACCCCAACATTCAAGTGCCGTAAGAAATATAACCAACTTTCGTAGTTCTTACTTTTCATGAAGCCAAAGGCAATTGGCACAACCTGGTTGTTGCCGTCAACACTAATAGCGGTCAATATCTGACCTCTATACTTTCCAGTTAGAAATGTGCCATCTATACAAAGAATGGGACGACAATACTAGAAAGTCAGGATGCAAGCACAGAGTGCAAAGAAAACTCGATGTAGAATCTTAGCACCCTCCAGGAATATCGCATCTTTCTCTTCGAACAAGAAGTATGTGCCAGGGTTGCGCCTCTTCACCGTATCCAGACAGAGAGGCAGGTTGTGATATGAGTTCTCGAATGTACCAAACCTCATTTCGAGCACCTTCTTTTTAGCCCTCCATGCCTTAGAATAGTTAATTATGTACTGAAACCTTCTCTCTATGATAAGTATTAAGGCCCGAGGCTCATAACTGAGATTCTCAACAATCTCAGAATGTATTACTCTCGCAATGTACTTGGCACTTAGATTTTTGTGCTTGGTTATAGCTGTATCGATCACGCATGTATGTTGCATAACAATTGAGCATACCCAATGAATTTCCCACTTTGGTTGATGTGCGCGAACTCTCTATGGGCAATCATCCCTCTCGCACACAACGTCATACATTATGCGGTTTGACTTTTTCACTCGAAATGACCGCCGACAGGGGGTTGTGGCCGTCCGATCTAGGCCGGTTGGCCTAGATCGGCAGGGCCAATCGGCCTAGATCGGTACTTGAAGTGCCGACAGAAGGCTAGTTTTATAATTTTTTAATTCCGTGTACTAACTTTGAAATTTGTTTAAAAAATATATTATTAAAAAAATTCGCTATTCTTGTATAATTTAGTACTCTCACCATCTTAAAATATAACAAACTTTAGAATTAGTCACATATATTAAAGAGATATAAATATGGCTATAATATTGTTCTCGATTGTGTGAGTGTGAGCTTAGAAGTAGTTGGATGAAGTAATGAGTAATATAATTTAATGATAATATATGTACTTTAGAAATAAAAATAATCTTTTATAAGTAGCAGGTTGTTACATTTAGGATAAATTTTAAATTCTGAAAGGTGCTGTTTTTGAGGGGAGGAATTAGTATAAAGAGATGATTTAGATGCCTCTTATTATCTATTGTGTTAGTTCCAAATGTTTAGATATAATGATAATGATGTTACTTGGTTATAGAGGTTATTAATTCCTTAATTGATTAGTGTTTTAATCAAAATAAATAAAATAAAAATAAAGTTTTTGTGAGATAAAATTTGAATATTAAAAACCAAATTTTGTTGAGACGGAACTGAGCATATATGATCCACTAAGAACCAGGGGTGAAATTGGACCAGAGCACATTGGGCCTGAGTCCAAGGCTTATAAATATAGTGGACTATAATACCCATAAAATTTCCAGATATGGATAGATTTCAATGGACAATAATGTTTATTTATCCTGTCAAAATGAAACAAATTAAAATACTTGCATCCATTGTTAGCACTGTTTCCCATTATTCTCTCCGTTGTCGTTGCTTTTTCTAACCATAAATTTATATTACTATTAAAATATAACTGTGCATATGTGTGTGTGTATATATGAAAGTTTTGAAAATGTCATCGATCTGTACTGACAGACGTGAACCAACATAGTCATTGATTGTCAATGATATTCTTCATTTTTTTGAAAATTGTAATGACATATAAGATTTATATATATATATGAAAAAAACACAAGAAAACAATCTCATTTTCATGTATGAAATCATAATATTTTTATATACGTATGAGCTAGCTGCAACATGCATCTTTGGTACTGAGCAGTGTGCAGCAGAGCGTTCCTTTCTGATTACGCATTTCGGATTATCTCGGTACATGTTTTCTAAATTTATAAATGGTGGAATTAATTTCTCCGAAATTGTTTTCATTGCCATTCCTTAGATTTTTAAATCAATCATTTTTGTAACATTTAATTTATTCATACACTCAAATAATCATGTTTCATTTATGATCCATCTAGAACACTAGGGTTTAGCTATACTTTGCCTGCCCAGACGCACTCCGGCTGCAGGGAGGTGGTGGCGATGCTGGTGCTGCTGCTGCCTGTGCTGATGCTCTTGCTGGCCGGAGACGACGACGAAGACGGCGCCGGACGGTGCTGTATCAGTAACAGCAGCTCCCGGAGACGGGGCGGCGGGCACAAGCCCATGGCGGCGGCGCGCTCCCACCGTTGGAGGCGCGTGATGCCGATGCACGGGCCGTACGTCATGTCCATGTCGAACCGCCGCAGCAGCTCCTCCTCCTCCTCGCCATGGCTGCCGCAATCTGCACGTACGCATGCATGCATTCGATCTATATATCCGTCAGACCGTCGATTCGATTAATTAGTTAGCCAGTTTTATTTAATTAGGATCGACGTACGCTTCGTCGACGGCGTGCATGCATCGTGATCGATCGCGTCGAGCGAACAAGTAATTAAAGAATTATTTACCTTGCTGTGGTTTGTTCTTGGATGGCTTGGCCTTGGCCTTGGCGACACCGCCTTTCTTCTTCCTCTGTCGGTAGAAACCTTTCATCCCTGCACCGCCTGCCGCCGGCGCCATCTTGCAATAAGCAAACCCAATCGATCGTCTGCAACTTTCAATACTCGTCGTATTATTCCGCCGTAGTTGCAGATCGATCTGCTTCTTCAATTTTGTAGATCAAAAGAAGAACCTTTTGTCCCGTTTGTTTCAGGGATAAGCTTATTACTTAAGTCAAGTCGCACGTTCCAATCTCTTAAATAATATTTATATATATATCAAAAAATTAAACTCGTTTATCAATTTTTCAACATTAAATTTATCTATTTTAATATTTAAATAATTGACATAAACTTCACCTTCGTATCTGTTGTGGGATTACAATTTTACCCACGAATTTAGGTACCTAATTCAGAGCACGGGATTGGTTTGAAATTGGTAGGTTTATCTGATTATCTCTGTTTCAGCTTCAACTTCAATTTGTGCAAACCCGTACGATTCCTATTGGGTTTCAGGTATCCGGTGAGTTTAGATACAAGTTTGGTTTGAAACTCATAAATCTAGTGAATCCAGATTTAAAAGTGTTCAAATGTTTACTTTTCACATAAATCTAGGTTTTAGTCGTATTGCCATCCGTAATCTTTTGTCGTGCATGCTAGCTTCTCATGTAAAATTAAAGGGCGGCCATGTCAAGATGATGGGCCGTCTGCGTCGAGTACATAAAGACTACAAATCGAGGCCCAGAATCTAGAGTGCTATCTGATTCCGTGACGTTTCTTTCACCTGCGCCGACCAATCTTGTGCTTCCCTTTTATTTTTAATCCTTTGCGCACCCACGCCGCTTGCATTATTCCATCTGGCTACGGATGAAAACGGAGCGGAAACGGACAGAAATAGGTGCTACCATATCCGTTTCCGTATTTTTTAATGAAAACGAAAACGAAAACGGATATTGCGGAAGCGAAAACGGAAACGAATAATATCGAAACCGAATACGGATCGAATAAGGAACGGATACGGATACGGATCGAATATATGTCGGAATACAAAATACCAAGTATGGACTCATAAATCATAGCACATAGTTTCTAAATAGAAATAGTTTAAAGTTCCAACTTTCATTTCGAAATAGAAATAGTTCAAAGTTCTAATACATGTTTATAGAAGTACATTAATCCCTACTCCCCGGCTGTCCAATCAGGTACTGATAACGAATTATTCAACACTGATGGCAACAATGAAGTTAACAAGAAACAGCCAAAATTTTCTGAATATGTCTAGTGGTATGAAATGCAGCTGAGTCAAGTATAGAGAATAACACAGATCATGGCCAGTTAATGACAGTTTGACAGTGTACAGAAGACGTGAGCAAATGAAGAAGAATGTCGGAAGCAAGCTTAAATAAATACAGGATGTGCCTGCCAGGCGCCAGCTGCCGTGGTCCGTGCCGCCGTGCGCCCGTGCGTACTAGATCTGGAGGCTGGAGTGCGGGACTGTGTCGTGGAAGGTTGGCGGCGACGCGGCCTAGCGCGCTGGCAGCGACGCGGCAACGCGTCTGGCGGGCTGGCGGCGACGCGCCCTGGTGCGCTGGCGGCAACGCGTGGCAGTGGCGTGGAGGGCGGCGACCGGCGAAGCCCCTGGTGACTGGCGTGGGTGGCGGTTGGAGCCTGGAGCAGTGGAGCTAGGGTTTAAGTCACTGGGCGCTGGCTTATTTTGCTATTTTTCTTACGAGCCGGTGGGTGCTGGGCTGCCACAGCCTGTAGATGGGCTAGTCTTATGCGGAAACTATCCGTTTTTTTATGCGGATATTTCCGTCGGCATATCCGGTTCCGACGGAAATCGTTGCTCCGTTTTCGCAAAAAAAAATCCGTATCCATTTCCGCTCCGCAATATTCCGTTTCCGTTTCCGCATAAGCCTCTCCGTATCCGTTTTTTCTCGGAACGGACGGAAACTTTCCGCTCCGTTTTCATCCCTACATCTGGCATAAATTCTGGGCACAAGAATATTCCTACCACGATAGATCGATACGTAAGTGGGGCGATTGAGGTCTCGCTCCTGACTTCTTATTGAAATAAAAATTATATAAAAATCTTTGAAAAAATTAAATAATTAGTTAACAATAGTTAAATCAGTCCCAGAGTTGATATATTTTTGACTTCGCCTCTAACTACATATTTATCACTGAAGACAAAGATAGACCTTCTAGAAGGACTCTATATAGCACTTCCTTGCGGTGCTATTTTTGATGAGGACCTGGGTGATCCAATCTTTTGATGAGAGGATAATTCGAATAATAGGAGGTATTATTGATGATATGACTATAACTGTCTAGAGATATTATGTTTTAGCGATCGCTATACTAACTTTAAAGAGTGTTCGTGGTCGTGACATAGCACGATCAACCAAATCACAAGGTTCTTTGTTCCTACAAGTAATCGAGAATTAATAAGAACAATGAGGAGTCATGGTAGCCACCATGAGGTGATGAGTGCTTGTCAACCGGGGAGATGAAGAGAAGACGATGGATTGAGGATGATGTGATGAAGAGGATGAGGATGAGAAGACTCGACCGTGATGGAGCTGTCGTGCGACTCAGGTACACGGACGGGCGTCGGCCGGGCAGAGGGGTCGCGGAGGCGTCCGTTCCAATCCGGGTGCGCGAAGCTGAAGCGGCGAGGGTTGATCCGGTGTGATGCTGATTGGTGCGACTCAGATACACGGGGGTCTGACCGCGGGGCTGAAGAGGAGCCGCTGGGTCAGATTGGCCCAATCCGGGTACACGGTCGGGGGCACCGGACGCTTTGACGGCTTCAGCTTAAAACCGTCAAAACCAAACGAAAAGTGATGTATACCATCAAATTTAGCGGTGTCGTGACGGCCAAGTTGATCACGTCATCGAATAATCCAGAGTCTGTGTCTTTTACGTTTTTGCCCTTCGGGCCAG
>KE370974.1:586612-601108 GCA_000418225.1 Zizania latifolia
AGCGTTCTGACGAGCCGGCGGTCCGGCGAGGTGGCGGCGGTCCGGCGAGCAGCAGTCCACCATCTTCTTCCTCATCTCCCTTCTTCTAGATTTGTTTTTTTCCATCCCACCTCTCCCATCCCACTCAATTGCCAAATACCCAGCCAAAAAAAATAGGATAGGACCATTCTATCCCATCATGTCTCCAAACCAAACGGAACCTAAGATTTACAAGTTTTTGACGTGGTCTTCCATATATAACTTTGGCTATTAATTTTCTTTCACACTATATCAATGACAACTATAAATTTTATATCACATGAAAGTATTTTTATATGTGAATTCAACTGTATATGTCTAGCATAAAAATACAGGTTTTTTACTTAATTATTAATCAAAAGATTAAAAAGATTGACTTTTTAATATACACGTAGTTATTGTATTTTTGGATGGAGAGAGTTTATGTTTATTTTGTCACCAGGACCACAAGTGTGGCAAGATTTGTTTTGTTGTAATCCAAGTCCCACGTATCAATGAATCGGCATGGAATAGAAATAGTACGACGACGAAGGCGATGGAGATGACGACGAGGATAAGAAATAGGACTATATGTATTTAAAGAATTTATATTGTACTAAATAACTAAGAACGGTAGTAATAAAAATAAAAAATATCTGTTTTAGTACCAATTGAGATGTGTAGCTAGTACTAGATATATGACCATTAGTACCAGTTGAGGACTCCAACCGATACTATAGGTGTGTATTAGTACCCGTTGAACCGGTACTAATATGTCATCTCTTTTATCTTGGATAGACAAGATCGGTTCAGAAACCAAGACTAAAGGGGGTTTTTAACCAATACTAATAGCGTGTTCTATAGTAGTGTGTAACTTTCACTTTATACTGAAAAAACTACTACAATTGAAATTTTTTGTTTCATTTAATTCAACTTTTAGCTTTCTAACTAGTCGAGAAACTGACTAGAAAAGCTTAACTGAAACACACCCTAAATCAAACACGTGCCTAACGAGATATGACATGCCTAAGGTAAGGTGTCGATTGCGTGGCAATGTGTGGCTTCTAACCAAACAATCAAGCTATGTTTGGTTCAGTTTTTTCAACCAGCTTCTTAGCCAGAAAGCTGAAAGCTAAACCTACAAAGCCCAACCAGCTTTTTTAAAAGCAGTAGCTTTTTTTCAGTACAGATTGAAAGCTAGGGGATCCCAACTTTCACAGCTTCTTAGTTCAACTTTAAATGAAAATTACCCACTATACCATTACAACATACCAGTTCGTGTAAAATTTAAAAAGACAAAATTTTAGTAAAATATATCATTTTAGTGTAATTCAAAAATATATAATTTTAGTATAAACATTATAAAATTTCATGATTACAATGATTTATATGCAAAATTGCGTATTAATAATGTAACCAAACACTAAGGGCTACCAAAATAGAAATTCGCAGCTATTCCAACCAAACAGCTTCTTAATTTTTTTACAGCTCACAGCTCACAGTAGTTTTTTTTAGAATCTACAGCTCAACCAAACACACGCTTAAACTTCTTATGCCGTATTGCCTTGTCAGTTAGCGACGTTGGAGTTGCTAGCTCCTGGTGCAAATGCTACCGGTAGCCTGCCCATGAGAATGAAGCAGTTTGTTGTCCCAAGCGGCAGCCTCTGCTTCTCCTTAAGATTCCCGTTTCCATCGACGAGTTATTATTGTATATACAGCAATATGTCCTAACGAAAACGAGATGGGGAACGCTAACAACTCAATTTCCTGGTGCAACTATATATGTGCTACTCCATATTATCGATCGATGCAGATTTTCCTCGTCGAGTGAAGATGGCTATTGCTGTAGGTGAACATGGAGGGTGAAGCTCAGATACTCACACATGAAGATAACCAAGCCTTCTTGCAGCTGCTTAGGGAGAACATGGAGCTGTAAGCGTCTCTGTGTCACCATGTTTTCTTTACCTAGATATATGGCGAAGTTTAACATGCTCATGAGTTGTAGCAATTATCCAAAGATCAATAGGTTTCTTTCCAATTTGTTCCAATAATTGTACATCATATACAGATCATATACACATGCAAATCATATTCATATTCACTTTTAAAAAAAGATTATTTCTTTGAGAAACGCAAGCATATTCAATTATCTCCATGAAAATACATTTAATATATAATGTGACGCTCAAAAGGCAAATAATCCTATCATTCTTTGTATATAGGTTGTTTTAGTATTCTTAACTTTTTTTCTTAAATATAAGTCATTTTTTAACTCTTACATACTTTCTTATCTTTTTCTTCCATATTTGTCGTAGTCAAATAAATGATGCCTCTTTCATAGATTAATGACTCGCTTTTAAAAACAGAATAAACTATGAATAACTGAGTTTATTAGTTAAATCATGTGCACAAGTCCAAAAAGACATAATAAATCAGAGAATGTCCATGGTGTAGGCTAGGGATGGAAGAGACAAAGGTGGAGGTGCGGTTTGAGGAGGTGAGCGTGGAGGCGGACGTCCGCGCCGCCGACCACCGCGCTCTACCGACGCTGCTCAATTCCACTGTCAATATTGCTCAGGTATGTATGACTCTTTTATGTACGACTACGGAATAAGAGATAACATTAATCTAGACTATTGATTTTTTTAAATAGCTTTAAAAAAGTATTGTTTACTATGTTATTCCCGGTTAAACCTCTCTAATCAGATTCTCTTGATTGTTTTGCCGTGGGTTTAGTTATTCCATGAGGGCAATGTGTTGATCCCCGGTTGCATAGGAGAAAAATCAGGAGGTTGCATATATGCACAAAGGAAACTCTGGCTCCAGCATGCACAGATATCTGATGAGAAAAATCCGGCCACCATCACCTTCCAAATAAAAACTAATTAATAAGAATTGAAAAATGATTTCTAAAAAATATAATGATTATGAATGACATATTACCTTAGTTTAGGGTTTAGATTTTCAGATCTATTATAATAGACAGTTCACATTTATTGAAGTGTCCTATAAAATTTGTCGTTATATATACATGAAACACAATAATATTAACGCAAAAAATGGAAAGCTAGATGTAAATGGAACCCGAGATTATTCCGGTGTGGAATGTTAAAATATGCAAATGGATCAATATAAAAGAGGGTAAATTTGAAAACACGTCTCTTATGATCTTTAAAAAAACACGTCGTATTATGGGCATAGTTGGAAAAAAAACTCGAGTTACCGTCTGGGAAACTTAATATTCTACTGTTTGGGAAACTTAATATTCTAAGAAACTAACAAATATCATATCTGACTAATTCTGTACCTATTGAGTTTTACATTCAAAAAGAATCTAGACCGTTTGATGACTTAAAATTTTAAAAATAGCTATGACTGCCATAATCTCTTCAAACAAGGCATTAATCCATCGTTTTTTTTGTCGGTAGTCCTGACGGGCGAAAGTTCAGCCATTAGGGAATAAAAAAGAATAGCACATGAATCACTAGGGAATAAAAATGGCACGCCAATGAGAGAGGATGTGACGTGATTTAAAAAGAAAGACGTATTCATGAAACAACTTAAATCACATATATCATGTCTACAACTATAGATAGCCGACATAACCCAGAACAAATTCGACACGACATCTAGACAATTACTATACCTTCCAGAGGGGTTCTATGTATTCTGGAAGTACACCCAAAGTCCCAAACCTCACCTACCTTGGGGAGGCCAAGCGTGATGAACCAAATGTTATAACAAAAATTACACAACACCAACACGTACAGAAGCAACAAACATCTCATGAATTTGAAGAGAATGTAAAGAGAAAACCAGGAACAATAACATTTGAAAAATCAGTGACAGTGACAGCCACACAATATGTCAATTCTAGTGTATAAATAGCTAACTCTATCATTGCCTTCAATATCTTTTCAACGGGGAGTGTGCTTGTAATGTAATTTAATTTTCAGTCCTAGTCAAATGCGTTTCTTTGTGATATGTGTTAGATTTTGCTGATGACTTAAACATAAGCAGCACGTAAACCCAAGATCTAATTGTCTAGCACATGATTGATAAACGTAAAGCGAAAAACGATAAAATCACATACCGGTGTTACTAGCAGCCATCTTTCTTTCTGAATCAAATTGTCAAATTATCGGTAGCAAGGATTTAGTCTTCTACCTCCTGACAGCTTCTTAGCAATTGGTTCTAATGGGGTGATTAATAGATACGAAAGCTCTCAACTTAATAACTCAAATCTAATGAGTTATGATCTCATGTCATAAGTTAGCCGACCTACTATGATTTATTTATATAGGCATGCTATGGAAATAAAGCTAAATCCGTATAGGATACGACAAAATCTGTGCTTCCCGATTACAATACAAACTCTTGCTTATCTCTTTATTTCTAACAGAGTCCTAATGGATTACAAGTTTTATCTCCAACAACACAAACTCTGTGCATATCACAACTTTTATCTCCAACAATATGAACTAATTAGTGGTTAGAACATCACCTTTCTAAACAGAAATCAGTGTGTCCATATCTTTTGAAAAATGCAGAATTTTGCTCAAAACACATCTAGTCTAGCTAAATGAAAAGTTTATCGTATATTCTTATGATGCAGGAAATAGCAGCATCTTTGCGAATGTGTGCCAATAGAAAAAGACGAATCAAGATTATAGATGGAGTAAGTGGGACGATGCGATCATCAAGGTATCTATGGTTCTATGACTCAACACTCATCTTGCATGCTATACTTAATGCAGAGTCTGAATTAAAAATTGTATCAACCAATGAGCAGAAATATTGCAACGGAAAACTCGTGATATGTATGACTAAAAATTACACATCTATCATTCCGTGACACTAAATTTTTGTAATCAGGATGACACTTGTTCTAGGAGCACCTGGTTCTGGGAAAACAACCTTCTTAAGAGCACTGGCTGCAGGGAAGTTGGATCCTTCCTTGAAGGTACGATATCTCCTTATGACCTATCCGCAATATTCTTCTGTTAGTAAATGAAAGTATGAGACACTTAAGGAATGCTGAACTTGAGTTGTAGCATTGACTAACAAGGAGTTTATTTTCTATGCAACATTTCTCAATAGCTCAAAGGAAAGGTGATGTACAATGAAGAAGAAATATGTTCCTCAACACCATGTTACCTCCGCGCTTATGTTAGCCAGCACGATCTTCATCATGCAGAGATGACTGTGAGAGAGACAATTAACTTTTCTTCACAGATGTTGGGAACCAACAACACATTTGGTATAGCATCCTGCTGTATTGAAATAAATAATATTTTGACAAGAATGCACACACTGCTTCATTGATGCAAATTCATACCAAAGGATTAAAGCACACTACAAACATATTGTTATGCAATTAGCACTAGGCATTGGCAGTTTGTATACAAGATATGCACACTAAAACATAATTACTGTTTGCATTGATTGCTATAGAGATGCTGGTAGAAGCAATAAGGAAACAGAATGCTAACAACAAAGCTGAGCAGTATATTGAATTGTTTACCAAGGTGGTGATATCTCCCATTTATATTACCGTCAAAGCTTAAGTAATTTGGTTTTGCTTATTTATGCATAGTGTTTCATGAAGTTAATTATTCAGGCAATTTTGTACAGGCCACCTCCTATGGAGCAAGAAGTGGCCTTGCAATAAATTATATTATCAAGGTAGCTTGGCTACCTTTTTCTGTCATTTATTATTTGCTACAACAAAAACACTCTTAGAATGTTGAATTTGTGCAAGCAGATACTTGGTCTGTCTGAATGTGCTGATACCATAATAGGAGATGACCTGAGAAGAGGAATATCAGGAGGGCAAAAAAAGAGAGTAACTATTGGTAATCCCTGTCACCTCTACTATTTCCACTTCTTAAAAGATAAATAATAGTCAATTTGGTTCTCTGGTAGCGGAGTAGCATACCATATGTGCAAGCCCTACTAGGCAACCAAATATTGATGGCATTATATATATAGCGGAGTATATTTCCTATCCAGATGAAGTGAAAATGTGAAATAAACTAAAATCAGATAATCTGACCAGAAACCTTCATGCTAAAATGAATCAATGATGTTAATATTTTTATAACAGAACCACAAGATATCCGTTATGCTATCATAACATTAGATGTGGATAATATATAAAGAATGAGGTGCTTTTTATACTAGAATTAACTGATACATTTTAGATTAAAACAAAACTATCTAGTGCCTATGAGAACTTGAGAAGCAGCAATTACCAATTTGCCAATAGGATTGTTCAACACAAGGATTCAACAACTACAATATTTACTTATAGATTCTGTGCTTTGAACATGGTGACATGAAGATTACAAGGGTAAATGCTGATTTGATTATGCTATTATCCTCCCCTTCTTTTGGATACCTAGTCCAGAAATTTATTTTATCTGAACTCCTATATGAACATTGCAAAAGAACATGAACTCATGAATAACCTATATGCAAGTTTGAGTAATAGAGCTAAAGTTATCTAATGGCATGCAATGCAAGTGAATACACTGATCAATGCTAAAAGCAGATGGACAGAGACAAGGGGAACTCTGACCTCCCTCGTGCTCTTTTTGTACACCCTTGTGTACACATGTATATCCTCGCTACAAATAGTAAAAAGTTTTATTTGCCCCTCACCAACCCCCACAAAACATACACACACATTACACAGATGTTTGTCCTAATTAAATGTTTCGATAATGCAGGAGAGATGCTAGTTGGTTTCTCAAAATGCTTCTTTATGGATGATATATCAACTGGTTTAGATAGCTCTACAACATTTGATATCATGAAGTTTCTCCAACAAATGGCCCACACGCTAGAACTTACAATGGTTATTTCCTTGCTGCAACCACCTCCTGAAACATTTGAATTATTTGATGACATAATCCTTCTATGCGAAGGTCAAATTGTTTACCATGGTCCTAGGGAAAATGCTATTGATTTCTTTGGAGGCATAGGATTCAAATGCTCCAGCCGAAAGAACGTAGCAGACTTCCTTCAAGAGGTATATGACTAGCACTATATGTGTTCTCATAAATTTCCTATTCTGAACTTATTCAAAAGTACATTTCTATAAAGGACACCTCATTCTATTATTATCCATATGCTATAAAACAATATATTTTGAAATGACCAGGTGACCTCGAAAATGGACCAAAAGCAATACTGGGCTGGTAACGAATGCGAGTACCAATATCATCCAACTGAGAAATTTGTGGAATCCTTCCACGCTTCATTTCTTCCTTAGCTTCCAGAGGAGAACATATGCAAACAAAAGAGCAACGAGGCGGTAAAAACAAGTAAAAATCGTGGGATATTTGCATGGAGTATTTTCCGGGCATGCTTCTCAAGAGAAGTACTATTGCTAAAGAGAAATTATCCACTCCACATGTTCAAAGCTGTACAGATCACCATCCTTGCTTTTGTGATAGCAACACTTTTCCTTCGAACACAAGAAAACCATGATTCGATAAATGGTGCTAATAAGTACATGGGAGCTCTCTTCCTTGCCATTGTAGTGGCAAATTTCAATGGCATGACTGAACTAGCAATGACAATAAGGAGAATCCCCACATTTTATAAACAAAGGGAACTTTTATCCTTGCCAGGGTGGGCACTTCTTTCATCAATTTACCTCATTACTCTCCCACTGTCACTTGTAGAGACAAGTCTCTGGACCTGCTTAACCTACTATGCTATTGGTTATGCATCTTCCCCCATTAGGTACACCGCCTGTTTTCTTAGGCGCTTATAATTTGAGCTCAATCTTCCAGAAACAGGTAGAACTAACAAAAGAAAGCCTTTTGCTTGTCTTAGGTTTTTCCAACAACTCCTGGTACTTTTTGCCATGCATCAAATGTCAATGGGCCTCTACCGCCTACTGGCGTCCGTAGGAAGAACAAAAGTGATGTCAAACATGTTAGGAACTACTGTACTGATTGCAATCTACATTCTTGGAGGCTTTGTCATATCAAAAGGTCAGAATATTTAGCTCGTTATGTCTCAGGGAACTTGAAAAAGAACTGTATATTTTGGAATCAGGGGTAATTCTAAGTCTTATATGTGCACAAGATTCTCACCAACTTGATGCAATAAATCAGATGAACTCCAAATATGGCTACACTGGGGATATTGGGCCTCACCATTCACATATGCTCAGAATGCTATATCAATGAATGAGTTCCTAGACAAAAGATGGGCCAAGGTGCACAACCATTTTCCCACTGTGCAATTTCAGTAAAAAAAAAGCAACACATGCCAATCACAATCTATGCAACTATGCATTTTGAATATTGCGCTAGACCCTAAGGCCTTAGCCCAGGATACAAGTGCATTACTCAGTAACTTACCATGATCTTAGAGTGATATTGAATGCTGACAGGAATTTCATTACGTAAATGCTAACACTATCGGAGAAGCTATCCTAAAGATCAGGGGCCTCCTCATAGATTGGCGATGGTATTGGATATGCGTCAACATTTTATTTGGATTTTCTGTGGTTTTCAACATACTCAGCATATTCGCCTTGGAGTTCCTAAATCGTATGTATATTGACATGTGCTTCAAAGTTCAAAGTATTGAAATGGAACTTTCAAACAAAAAAAATGCATACTCTTTTTATTTCTTTACTCGTTTGCAGCTCCATACAAACACAAAGTTATCAACATTAGAAAGGTGAATGCAGACTACATCAATCAGATCAGTGGAGACAGCAAAGCATCAACCAATCAAATGATCCTCCCATTTCAGCCTTTCTCCATTGTATTTAAGCATATCAATTATTTTGTTGACATGCCGAAGGTAAGCAAATACTCAAACTTATCTGACCTTATTAAAAGTGTTAACCATTCCGTGATTATTCACTGACAGAAAGTGTGTACACTTTATACCAGGAGATGACAAAATATGGAGTGTGTGAGAAGAGGCTCCAGTTGTTACAGGACATCAGTGGTGCTTTTAGGCCAGGAGTGCTAACGGCACTGATGGGGATTACTGGCGCAGGGAAGACAACATTGCTTGATGTTTTAGCTGGAAGAAAAACTGGAGGATATATTGAAGGCACCGTTACAATAGCTGGTCATCCAAAAAAAACAGGAGACGTTCACACGGGTGTCAGGCTATTGTGAACAGACTGACATTCACTCTGCTAATCTCACTATCTACGAGTCACTTCAGTATGCAGCATGGCTTCGTCTCCCTTCACATGTTAAAAGTTGTGAAAGAGATGTAAGTACATCGACATCACGGGATGGGCATAGTTATTGATATAGCATGTCATGATATTCCTTTTTGCACATGACACATTTCAGATGTTCATAGAAGAAGTCATGGATATGGTTGAGCTAACTGGCTTGATGAATGCAATGGTGGGTTTCCCTGGGGCAACTGGCTTAGCAGCGGAGCAGCGGAAAAGACTTACAATAGCAGTTGAACTTCTAGCTGGTCCCTCCATAATATTTATGGATGAGCCAACAACTGGTTTGGATGCTCGAGCTGCAGCAATTGTCATGAGGACAATAAGAAGGACAGTGGACACTAGACGAACTGTTGTATGCACAATACATCAGCCAAGCATTGAGATATTTGAATCTTTTGATGAGGTATGGATATTGATGCAAAGCAAATTCGAGAACACAATAGGCACTCAATGCACAAGTGAATCACTATAACCAATGCTTGTTTGCATAAAGTTTTGTAAATGGAGGCCATAGAAATAAAAAATGGGCATGGCATTTGTAACTAAGAGTACCTTTTCTTCTTCAAAAAAGTATTTGAATCAAATATCAAATCTGATTTGACTGCTTGCAGCTTCTACTCATGAAAAGAGGAGGCCAGCTCATCTATAGTGGTTCACTAGGTCCACTATGCAGCAACATGGTAAATTATTTTGAGGTAATGAGCTAGTATATGTCAATATGTTACAATTACAGAGATGGAGAACAAGAAATAAAATGTATTTTCCTGCAGGCTATTCCTGGAGTTCCAAGAATACGTGAGGGACAGAATCCAGCAGCATGGATGCTAGACATTAGTTCGCAAGCTACTGAGTACAGGATTGGGCTGGACTATGCACAAATCTATCATGTCTCCTCACTATACAAGTAAGCTGAACTTAACTGCCAAGCCGTGGAAGCCTGGGCAAAATTTTGTTTATAGTTATAAAGTTGTAGAGAAAGAACATGAAGGAATTTCTCTGCACCTTTTGCAGGCAAAACATGCTTCTAGTGGATGAACTGAACAAACCAGAACAACATAAAGAGAATATATACTTCCCTCCTGGGTATTGGCCAAACTTCAAAGAGCAATGTTTAGCATGTTTATGGAAGCAGCATTGTTCGTATTGGAAAAATCCAGAACACAATCTAGTCCGCATCATAAATACCTTTTGTGTATCAATTATGTTTGGCATTGTGTTCTGGAAAATAGGTTTGACAATGTAAACAAGCTTGCTTCAAAACTTTCATGGAAGAGAAAATCTATAATGTTTTAGTGGAATTTTTAACCTACCATTTTGTGGTATAACAGCAACGAGGAGCAAGATATATTCAACATACTTGGAGTTGCATATGGATCAACGCTGTTTATGGGTTATATGAATGCAACTATGTTGCAGCCAATAGTGGCAACGGAGAGAGTTGTCTTATACCGAGAAACAGCATCTGGCATGTACTCTACCATGGCTTATGCCATTGCTCAGACCAATTTAATCTGAATGTAGAAGAGACTTTGTTCATGGGGATCTAACCTACAGATATGGACTTGTGTATGCAGATAACAATTGAAGTCCCTTACATGCTTGTTCAAGTATTCATCTACTCATCAATAGTCTATCCTATGATCAGGTTGCAACTGACGGCTACAAAATTCTTTTGGTTCAGCCTTTTCATGTTGCTAAGCTTCTTGTACTACACAGTCTTTGCAATGGTAACAGTTGCATTAACACCCAATGTTGAGATAGCTGCCGCCCTATCCTTCCTCATCTTCATCTTATGGAATGTCTTCTCGGGCTTCATCATCTTAAAGGAGGTACTTGATACATATTTTTGGCATGCATATTGTCTACCTGTTAGTTCGTTAGACCTGTCCAGAAAAACCAGGTTCGACAGTAGGGATTGAAGAGCTGCAAATAACCTTAGTCTTATAGAAAACACAAAGCCGTTTACCCAGGTTCAGGCCTCCTTGTGGTTAATAGTCCTACGTCCTGCATGGTATATTGGATTGTGGTAGAAGGAATATTATAAGAGCTAGCCAAGGCTTGTCTAAGTTCACCAATTGGAGATCAGCCGCCTTAGATTGAATGTCTTGGCTAGTCTCCTATGTATCCCTCTTATATCACTTTGGCTTTCTATTTTCCATTACATAGGAGGATTGTTCCTTATATAGTGCTAAGAGCTCTTACCAGGGTGTACAATACCCCACTTACCACATACATCATTATTGCGCCTAACCTACCTATACTAGCGTCTTGTCACATCATCGGCCTTGCCATCCTAGGGCGCCCTCTCACAGTCGGTACCTCGGGTGTTGTTGGATGGAACATCCCCCATCCGCTTAACAAAATAGGGGCTTGCTACAACGACGCGGAATACAGAAGATCATATTCATTAAATGCATAGTGATCCTTATTATGCACATGCATTAGATGTGAGTTTAATAGAGTGCTTCTGGGCACACTACGCCTAGCACACCCGTCCAGTCCATGGGCCCACGGAGACCACTCCATTGACCAGCCGAGTGATCGGAGTGCTCTGTGTGGGCCCACCCTACTCTGTTGGTTGGTTTGCCACCTAACCACCTTGGTCCAGTGATTGTTCGCCACCCTACTCGGCCATCCTACATGACCACACATGGCCCAGTGGTGGTCATGCTTGAGGAGAGCCATATTGTTACCTCAAAGTCTCGCCACGAGGCCCACAGCTATGTAGCTCATGTCACTCGATAGCTATGTGAAGGATAGACATAAGTTCTGCCTGGTTTAGAAAGGGTGCAGGATACCCTATACCCATAGAACTAACACATGATTTAGCTCTTGCATATCCTGCTACGATCCTAGGGGCAGTGTGGCATGTCACATGCTATCATACTATCATCAACTACACACATACACAACCTGAGATGCTACCGAATAGCATGAGCTAGGCTACTCATGGCATTGCAACCTCATGCAGATCAACTTTGTCAGCAAAATCGTCAGGGATAAACAGGGCATTTTGGTACTACGACAGTTAGCTCCAAGCTAGAAATGATGCATCCAAGCAAACAAATAGCCTCTGCTAGTCTGCTAAAGAGGCAATTATAATAATGCTGCAGTTATGTAGGATAGGGGGGAAATACGAACCTGGTCTTAATGGATGGAAGCAACGATGTGGATGCAGATGATCCCGGCGTGGAGATGGATGTACTAGGCGGACCCGGCGGCGTGGACGGTGTACGGGCTAACGTTCTCGCAGCTGGGGGAGCGGACAGAGGTGATCCGCGTGTCGGGGCGAGCGGATGTGACTGTGCGGGAGTATCTGGAGGGGTACATGGGACTCCACGATGGGCACCTCCCGCTGATGGTGGCGCTCCACCTCGCGGCCGCCACCCTCTTCGCCGCGCTCTTCTGCGTCTGCATCAAGCACCTCAGGTTCCAGCGGAGGTAGCACCAAAATCGAAAACGCGAGGAGCAACTTACTCGCGCCGCCGCGGCCTCGAGCCAGCGTCGATTGATGATAGCAATAACAATAACATAAGCAATAATGAGCAAAATACTCTGCCTGTGAAGTGGAGTCGAGTTCGGCGAGCCGGGCGGCGGCGCTGCTTCGGTTGCCCGTCGGCGGACGCACTGCTGCACTGCGGTCATGGGAGGGGAGCGAGCGAGAGGAGAAGAATGGGCTTTTGCATTTTGACGCGAAGAACAGGTCGGCCCACTGTGCTCCTGTGGCGCTCCACGATGCTACGACGACCTAAAAAACTTTTCCATAATTCTTTTCGTTTTGAATATTTCTTAATAAAAAGTAATTAATTAGTATATATATATATATATATGTATCTTATTTTGTATTTGTAGTTAATAAGTTTATATACATAGAGGATATATGAGTCCAAAGTACATCTCAATCAATAAAACGTCAATAATTAGCATCCAAAAACTTTAAGCTTAGCATTTCTATATGAAAAATTGGCAAAATGTTTTTAGATTTAGTTGTTAGTAATTTGTATACACGTTAATAATCTAAAAACATGACTCAGTATGCCTTATTAATCATGCTAGATATAATTTTTAGTAAGAATATTATATGGTTAATCTGAGCTTACTAGTTGCGTATGTATAATGAATCAAATAAAAAAATGCAACGGAGAGAGTATTATGTCTATAATATGGTTAATCTGAGCTTACTAGTTGCGTAGGTATAATGAATCAAATAAAAAAAATGCAACGGAGAGAGTATTATGTCTATAATATTACATGGTCATAGCGCACAGCACCGCCTACATGGTTAACGCTGTTAAGAAACCAAAATTCCAAAGATTTCGATAACCGAATTTGGTTGTGGGTACATCTATCTCTTAGGGGTTTTAGGCTATAAATAGAAGGGCCCTCCCTCATTGTATTCACCGAGAAATTTAGATCAATAAAGCATAGCATGTTTTCCCCTACACATTGTATCTTGCCCGTTATCGAAGCTCTGGACTACGCATGTTTCTCAATACATTATCAGCACGAAGCTCTACGTGGAGGAATCGATCTACAGCAGTGATCTACAGGCATGAAAAGTATGTATGTATTTAATTTTTATCTCTGAATAGATCAGTTTATAGATTAAATCTAATCTACTGTATGAGCGAGACATGACGATATGATGTCCAGCATGATCCTGATAGACCAGCCGCCCTGCACGGCGTTGTGACAGTAATCGTCCACCACGCTACTTCGCCATCGTGAGCAGCATCTCGCCACCACTGGCTGCGTCCCGTACGACGCGCCAGATCGTCGCCGGCATGAAGGATCAGATCGCCGCCTCAACGCAGATCGCCGTTGCCTGCCGCACGTCAACTGCCGTTGCTAGACGATGCACTGCCGCCGGTAGCGCTAATGCCCTGTACGGCTGACGCTCTACCATGTCACTGTATGACTGGCGCAACCCAGCCCCGTGCGGCTCACACGTTGCATGGTCACCCGCCGGCCAGTCCTGACGCTTAGGCAGCACAGCCGGCTACGGCTCTGCATGGCCGTCTGCCAACGCAGCGTCGCAGCACCCCAAGCAGACGCAGCTGCTGTCCTCGGTCTAGCCACAGCCATGAAGCTAGCGACTGCGCCCTGCAAGGCTCCGCACGGCTGATACCCGGCCTCGCACGGCCAGCGCTACGCCACCCTGAATCGTGGCGCCGCGCGCCACCACTCTGACATCGCGTGCCATCCCGTGCCGCTCTGGTCTGCGGCACCGCTGGCCGTCACCCCGCGTGCCTCCCGCAGCACACGTCGGCCTG
>KE370974.1:628896-644102 GCA_000418225.1 Zizania latifolia
GAGAGCTACCTCGGCCTCCAGGACCGCTACTTCAACCTCGTCACCTGCCTGCATTTCGCCATCATCGCCCTCTTCGCCTTCCTCTTCTTCCTCTCAATCAAGCACCTCAAGTTCCAGAGGCGGTAGCACAAATTGATGCGTGCAAACTGCAAATACACTAATCAGCAACCACTTAACTGTACAAAGGTAAGAGAACACAAACAAAAAAAGTATTAAGCACGAGATGAGAAGGATTTGTTGCCACAGAAAGTATGTAATTGTAAACTGTAAAGCAATTATAGGATTTGTGTGGCGATTTTCATGTGTAATACCAGTATAGATTTGTTGTTATATACCTATATCAAGGTTGATAAATAAACCTAAGGCAAGTGTACATGTTAGAAGAATTTGCAAAAGCAAAATGTCATTCACAACAGGGGAGGAGCTAAAAATATATCATGCCTATAGCTGATCCAACTTTTCTTAACTAATCATTTAAAATTTTCAAAGATTGTCATACAATTTGATAACATTTTTTATAGCAATAAGGAGATAAGGGTGAGCTCAAGCCCTAGCCACCCCACCCCTGATTCGCAGCTTGCTTGCAATGCAGATTGTCTCAATAGTAATATAGCATATTGAGTTTGGCAAGTGACAGCTTACCGAGATGAGCGAAGGACTTGTGAAGCCGTAAATGCCATGCAACTGGATTCAGATCTTCCATCATACTTTATCACAAGGGAGAAACCACTGTTTCAACACAATTCTTCTGAGCAGCTGACACGTTTCTGGTCGTTCGTTACATCCAGGGGAGAAGGCGATTATACAATCCATTTGCATCAACAATAACAGCCATACAACTAGCACATTACTATTTCATACACAAACTGTAAGGTTCTCTACCGGCATTCCAGCCTCATGTAGAAACGATAATTACAGGAGGGATTACTTACAAGTTACAAGAGCTCTAGATACGTACATACAGCTAGAATACATATTACTCTTGATGTAAAGGAGCTAACCAACACATGTCCAGATGCTCTATGAAGGAAAAACGGGGATTTGCTGGTGTCCACTCAAATATAAATTGCTATATACTGATGATTGCATTATATGACCAGCACATTGGTGTTGTTATCACAAGCTTATTTGTAGGATAGGAGGGCAGATCTTGACACAGTAAATCTCTGTAGTGAGCCAGCCCCATGGCTTGCAGAACTTGAACCCTCTACAAACTTCACTTTCCTGCTTGCAGTGTAATCCAGGGGCCCTGATCGCCTCATACTTCGCAGTTGCTTCTCTCTTCTTTTATCACCTTCATAACCTTCATCATACTGGGACCCAGATGAACTGTGGTATCCTGTCTCGAAAGTATGAGATCTGGGTGTTGTATCTACTCGGTTTTGCTTCATTGATGGCGATGAATGTGAAAGAGATATCAGAGGGGACTGCCTTGGGGATGGCTCCATTGATTCTGAAGCCATCAGTGAAGCTCCATATAATTGATGGTATATTGAATGCAGAATGGTGTAAGGTATGTGAACTTCTAAGGTGCTCCTTGGGAGGTAGGGGGACAGCTCACAAAGTTGATCAAGGAATATTAGCTTTGGAACAATGTATGCCCTGTAAGGAAATCACAACCAACACAGACCACAAAACCATTAGCACACCAAGATTTTTTTTCTAACTGGTTTACTGAAGTATTTGAAATGAGAATTAATAATTTCCTGGCCTACAAGCAATTCCAACTTTATCTCTCCAGATACCTAGATGACTTTATTCATTTGATTTTAGTTTTCGCTTGAATGGTTTACTGATAATTAGGACAAGAAAGAACTGAGGATTAAGTGGGTCACTGGCTGACTGGCATGCTGGGCAGCATATGCAGCACCAAACAGTAAGCAATATCTGGTGTTACACTCAGTATTGCTGCCACATCCAGTACGCTGTCCAACATGACCAGCAATTCATCCAAGCAGGATTGCAGGTGGACTGGGATCCAAGCAGTAGTATGAGAAAACCTAGCCAAGCAAAACGATAAGTGCACTAACTAATGCAGGGAACATTAAGCACATAAATGCAGTAGTACATAGAAATGATTTTGAAACACATTGGACAGACATAAATATTATTACCTGCTAGTGTCATTCCATGAATCCAGGACTAACCCCGCAGACAAGTTGGCATAGAGTTGCATAGCAGATTTAATATTTGCTTCAGCTGAAACACGGCTCAGAAATTCAGGCTCTTGTAGCTCATCCATGTGCCCATTTGAAAGAGAACTCCGTTGTTCCCTTTCCATCCTAGTGTATTCATTTCCTCCAACTACAGCACTTACACACCTGTACAAGCATAAGGGAGCAGTCACATGAAATTCACAATGCCTAATATTAGCTTTTATGCCCTATGTCATAATAGCGTGTGATATAACCAATATGGACATTAGGAGAAGCTTTAGGAACTTAGCTGTGCATAATAACTGTAAGCAGGAATACAATATTGTGGCAATGTTTCCTGTTAGTTTTTGCGTTGCCTTGTAAATTTTTTACCATCTGTAGTGAGGGGAAATTTGGCATTTCCATACTTCTATTTTTTAACACTGCCATGCAATATTTTCAGCACTTGAGCTCTTAACGTTGGAAAAACATATATAATTTGTAAGCAAACATCAATCCGTAGCCAAGCCACACGGATAAAAGATCTATTTATCCATGCTTCGAAGATCCTGCCAACTCTAGAGGTGGTGAACCGCAACAGGCCATCACCACCACTAGGTTCTTTAATATAGTAGAGATACCAGCAGAGGAGGGAGAGGGAGTGATATTTCATAATTTCTACACGAGTCAAATACAAACAATAGGTAGCAAGTTCTCACCTTGCTAGGCAGTGCAAATTGTAACTGAAGCCACCTGTATTGACATCATAAACAGAACAGCTCCACATATTGGACACCATAAATGCAGCGCAGAGATATGGAAGTAAGGTCCAAGAATTATCATTAGCAGAACCAAATTGTGACAGAATAGATTGGACCCACTCAGCATCATGTTCGTCACCAACACCAACACTGCTAGTAACCCTTCTTAATCTAATGATCTCATTTTTATCAGGTACCTCGTCTGGCAACTGCACAGCTAATCCCTTGAGCAGAGAATATATGAGAGGTACTTTCTCTTCAAGGACAGCACCAACAGCTTCTACCAACAACCGGTGAAAAGTTATTGCCTGCCCTGCCTGGATACAGAAGTCAGCCAATGTTTCGATGTCAATTATCTGCTTTAGATTTGCATCTCTTTCAATCCTATCACCAGAGTTTAAACTTCCCGCAAGGCCCTCCAAAGCATCACGGTTTGACCTAAGCGCAGAGTCAATGCATTCCGTTAAGATGAAGAATGAACTGGTCTAGTGGTGTTTCCAGAGAATAACTTCCTGAACAACTTGCATGCATGTGTGTGTGATCAGATCCTTTTTCATATCAAGACTATTATATTTAAAGTGATGAGCCACCATCTTAATATTGATGAGCAATCATCAATATTATCATTACCAGTTTACCACATAACCTAACATATCTACTCCAGCCTATGATAAAATAAATGTAGACTGGCACAGCAAGTCCTTGAATGTGATTCTTTGCATCAACAGTATAATATACAAAAAATTAAAATAACTTCTTAACTTAAAAGATTAGCGGTAATAAATTTATTTGTTGCACTACCTCCCGGAGAATAAAAACATGATTGAGAACACAGATAGGCTCCATGTCATTTAGAACAGAGCATAGGCTTGTCAGCCTTTGCATAGCAGCCTCCAGCCTGTTTTTCATACATCCACAATTAGAGCAATGGAACTTCAATAGTATTCAAAGTTTTAAACACTGTCACGATATAGAAAATTGACTGACATCTTAACTGAAGAACTATTATCAGGATAGCTCTCATGTCCTGGTGCTAGCAAGCCTGAAACAGCTTTCGCTCTTGTTGCATTATTCAATCGAATAGCTGCTTGCTCTGGCAAAAGCTGAAGATTTTGAAAGTGAGAGCATTAATTATATGGTCTATAGCATGTATATGAGCTCAGAAGTCAGAAATTCTCTACGAATTCTCTACCTGCATCTCCAGTGAACCAAATCCACCTCCTGAATCTAGAATATTTATCAAACCTTCCAATCCACCCATTATAGACTCGATAAGGGACTCGACATATGAGATAGAATCTCTGCCAATCTTGTTAACCTACATGTTAAATAAACAAGCATTCACTAATGAATATTTTAAACAAAGATGAGACATAGCACTAAGAGAATCTCCAACCCGCCCCCTAAATCTCATCCCCTATATTCCACTTTCATATATTTTATTGATATCCAACTCTCCGAGGGGCACATGGCAGTTGGGGAGAGGTAGTTGGAGGATAGGGGCTCCCTACAGATTGGGAATATGCAAGCTAGGACAGGGGCTCCCTATATTTAGTGGGTGAGATGGGGGTGGTTTAGATGGCTGATTTTGTGAAGTTTGCTAAAAATTAACTATACAGGGGTGCGTTGGACATAGCTGAGTTGTGTTTATAAGAGACTAAGAGCTCAAATATTATTGATGGGACTGTAAAAGGTTGGTTTAGAAGGTTTTTCCAGATCAGAAGAAAGAACTAGATGTATGCAGGTTTTCAAGATGCAAGAGAACATATGCATGCAATCAAGGTTTAACCGACTAACCGTCTAAGTCTAACAGGTTCACATAGGTTGAGAAAACTGTTTTTGCAGCTTAACTATTAATCTTCATGATGGTCCAGAGTTTTCATGATTCAGAGGTGTAGGCAACTTGCTTTTGAATCAACTATTGTTGTGTTAAAGGCCTATCTGTTCGAGCAAATATCAACAATGATGCATGACCTTATCCTATTAGCAATTCCTCAAAGCTAGCCATTTTGCAAAAGCATGTCTTCAGTATGCTGTTTACATGAAAATAATGCGGAAACTTAAAGACAGGAGAGTTCAAATATGCACCTCTTCAGGAATAATTGAAGAAGCACATTCTGGAAAGCAGCAAGCTGCTCCAAGCCATGCACAACAATGTTGCAAACGGCCTTCTGGACCAAACATTGTGTTTCTGAAAAGACCTACATAATTGAGCTTGTTAACACCAAGAAAATGCTAGTACTTGACAGAAAAGAACGGCATGAAAAGTAAAGTTGAACTCACCGTTGTAAGATGCTGATGATAAAAGTAAAGTTTTTTTAGACTTCCATGTTTGGAAAGCTGGCCCTCGAGTTCATCTACGCATCTGCAAGAAAAGTTCAGTCCAGTGAGGACACATGATTCCAGGGTTCATTCAAAAAAAGGGGCACATGATTCTGGGAAAAGAATATCTGTCTTTGGTTCAAGCGAGTAAGCGACCAGCAACTCATAATATATATTAAAGCTGAGAGTGACACATTTTCATAGATATCCTCTGATCTCCAATTTCCGTCTAATAGTGCGTGCTCACCAAAAATGCAGAATAGATAATCTAGAGAAGGGCAACAACAACACATGAGAGAAAATTCTATTTTCTAGAATCTAACATACTTATCTAGTGCTATCAAAGCATAAGCACCACGAAGATGGATGCATGTTATAAAAATAGCATTTCTGCACAATTCCATTAACTATCATGGTTATTACTGAGTTCATAAGCCAGAAAAATGACTGCATCAGTGTCATGATATTGAATTGTTCAATTGAAAACAGTAATTTTCCCACCTAGACCAATTGTATGCAGCATTGCCTTCTGAGACTAGGCCCTCCTTCCCGGTAGACACAGTGCAGCTTGATATAACTAGTTGTCATTACAATATATTCTGCACTAGGTGACTTGACTCTTAAGAATCTGTTCTGCAATCTTTTTCACGAGCGTAGTCATAGGCTCATTACATTGAGTGATGAGAGCAAGCAGATTTGCCTAATCACAAACTTAGGGTGAACACTTTGTTATAGTTCAAGAAGTTTTACATTCTAGTTACTGCTTCTGCAATGTAGAAGGAAATGGGTATCACCTCTCCAATACGTGGGCTCACAAAATTGAGATCATCGTGCATCCCCTTGACTGGTGGATCATAGGAGTCCACAAATTGAACCAATCTGTGTGTAATAAAACACCAAAATTAGTGAAGAAGCATCTGACAAAAAATCCATAAAAGGAATCTGACAGTAAGTGTGATAGAATTTGCAAGGCTGTTGGTCCTAATAACAGATGTCACAGGGATGCAGTTAAAAAGCAAGTGCATGGATAGCTATTGCCATTGAGTCATTGACAAATGACGATTATAAATTAATATGTTAAAAACATGCACAACTAATGATATTTAGAATTAATAAATAAGAGATTTGAATTCTAATAGTTATGAAAAAGCTAGGGAAGCGTCAGCAATGAAAAGTCAGTCCGCTCAGGTCTATGAATTTTGAACCATATTTTTGCTGCCTAGTTGTTTGGTTTACTTTCCGGGAAAATCAATTATCAGTTATCACAGATGCATTAGTACCTGTGTTTTTTATTAATACATTAGTACCTGTGTTACTCGAGTGTTTAAGTTGATTAGGGGGAAATGCACAATCATGTTAAAGGTTTTGACAGGCGGAAAGAACTTGACTTTTCTAGAACACAGCACCCTTACTACCTTACCGGTGATAAAATTCACAATCACGGCCACCCTTTAGCATGATGTGCAAGATATTGTAAACCTGGAGGATCATCTTTCTCGGTAACTGTAAATCAGAAATTCGGGAAGGATGTGTTAGTAAAAAAAGATGATCAGAACCAACTGTTGAGTAGAGTATTTTAAAGGATGAGATAAAAGAAATGGTTACCTTGTCAGAGAAAAGGTTAACTCGCACAAAAGAGCAAAAGAGATCTATAAAAGCATGAAGAATTAAAGAGTTCTGATGTGGCTGTGAAAAAAGGTACAAATGTCATTATTTACAATTACAAAAATGGTAGTAAGTTGCGTCACCCAAGAGTTAGTTTCCATACCAGTAATGTTATGACTGTGCTGCTCAGATCTAAAATAAGTCGCAGAGCTTGTTCACGGAATTCCAGCAAATCAAGAAGCAACTGATGGGATGGTATACAAAAGAAAATTAATCAAATGTGAAAAAAGAAGTACACCTTGTCTTAAAGGTAAAGTGCAATAAAGTATATTATTATACTAAAGGCTAATTGCTTCTGGACACAACATACTGAAACAGAATGAAAACACCCATCACCAAGCTGATACTTGCCAGTAATTATTGTAGAGTATGTCATTCCATTTAAGGTAAAATTTCAATGTCTTGCTGGTGTTTTACAAGAATGTGGAAATCGCCAACAAATTTTCATTTTTTCCCTTGTTCTGTTGTTCATATGCCAACAGATTTCATGATCAAGTAAATTCAGCGCAACGTAGTTATACACTTAAGGCACCAACACTCTTTGGCAGAACTAGCGCACGTAACCAATTTACAAGACGATGATGGTGCAACAAGGCCAAGTCGGCGAACCAGGCATAGCAGCAGGTGCCGATTGAGAAATCCTATTTGGCTAGGAGATATGTTTCTCATTCCCTGTCTATCTATTTATAGTACCTATTTCATATTCCCTGTCTATCTACGCCGGTTTCTTTTGAGGATTTCTTTACTGAGATTGTGGGGTCAAGTGGGTCATACAGTTAATGTGCCTCTGATTGTGCTACTCTCTGCTATTTGCTGGAATCTGTGGCTCAATAGAAATGATATGATTTTTAGTCACGCAGTTTTATCCTCTCCCTAACACATGTGTATC
Source organism: Zizania latifolia (assembly GCA_000418225.1). Classification (NCBI taxonomy): domain Eukaryota; kingdom Viridiplantae; phylum Streptophyta; class Magnoliopsida; order Poales; family Poaceae; genus Zizania; species Zizania latifolia. The sequence goes on from KE370974.1 coordinate 636,669, forward strand.
GTGCTCTCTCTACTGTAGTACTTTACAACAGTGGGGTATTCTCTTGAGACCTGAGGCTCAAGCGGTGGAGACAATGCTGGAGGAGCTGCGTGGTGTTCTGGAGCGTTTTCAAACTGGAGTAGGATGAGTGGTGGAGTGGTGTCTAGTGTTTTGTTACTCAGGGTGGTATTTCCTTTTGTGTTGGTCTCGTTGGTAGCTGGTATGACACTTTTGGTTGTATGCTATCCATGTAAAGCTAGTAACCTCAGTGTAGTGTACTATCTTGCTTTCCATAAAAGGAGGACTTTAGTGCCTTTTATCCAAAAAAATGGCAACATGAGTATCATCTCTGGCCAATATATGTTTGAAAAATGTTTCACATGAACCCACAAATGCGAAGTATGGGGGTGCTTGGTTATAGGTAGCAGAATACAGCAAAAAAAACTATGCCAATGTAATACCATTTTTAACAAGTCAAAGCAGCATTGGCTTTTGTACAAAGCAGAATTTTTCTAGTGGATTGCAACATAAGTGATTAGCCAATAGAGCTGAACATTTTTCTGTGTAGGTTAAGATTAATTAATAAGCTTGTCAGTTGGCAGTTGGCACATACCATGATCCATTGCTCAAGGTTTTGCATGTAACCTTCTGAGTTTTCATTCAAAGCATCAAGAGCAAACTTATCTACCTGAAAAGCAGAGTCACCACGAGGTTAAATACATTGAAGCGGAAAAAGGGCCGATGTGCAGTTCAAGAAATTCTTACTTTTTCAAGCTGCAGCTTGTTAGGATGTTCAGGAAATTTCTTTGACAATGTAATGCAAAATTTTGGGAAATTTGGCATAATACTAGCTTTCCAAAATGCTTCTGAAAATGTGTGTGTGTTTGGATCTGGATAGTCCAAGATGCTATTCAGCCAATACATTTTGGCCAATAATCCTTCGGCGACCTTTGACAGTTGGACCACTGGCTCCATCTGAAGATGTTTCTGGCCACTTGCAGAACCTTGAGGACCATCAACACCCATAGCCCTCCAGCTTTCTAGTGCTGAAAGGGATGACTCTTCAGTGCTTAGGTACTGCGACCAGCGGAACATGCTGTTGACTTCCTTGGATTTGAACGATGTATGGGCCATGTTTTGAGCACAGAACAGCTTCATGGACAATGCAACCAGTGAGAGTGCGGAATTTGTAGTATCATCTACACCAAAAGGCTGAAATCAAAGCAATGGTGTGGTAAATTGATGGAAATATCTGCTGATGAAGGGGAACTACAGATTTAACTGCATGTAGACCGACTTAATCCTCAAAGAGGTAATCATCAAACTCAAGAGGACGGAACAGAACTACAGAAGCGCTGGGAACCATTTAGATTGCGTAGAATTCGACATTTCAGACCTCAGAAAGCCCAAGCAACATTTCGAGGTGTGATATACACAAACAAAGGGGAGGACGAGGGGCCGCTAATCCACTGAAATCTCCCAAATTGGCGTGAGTTACCAAATCAGTCCAACACGATTACTCGGAGGTTTAGCTTAAGACTAGCTTAATCAACATTTCTAGGGACGACGGGAGAAGGCCGGACCAGCTTCACGCGGCGGCGCCCCCACGCAACTCAAAGCGAAGAACTCTGGATGGCGGCGGCCGTGGCTCCCGGCGGAAACGCGAGAGTCTGGTGCGGGACTGGATCGCGACGGCGTCGAGGGATCCGCGCGCGACGATGGAATAGACAGGCGGCTAGGCTTAGCGAGCCGTTGCTGCTGCTTCCTGGGGCTTCCGCTCAGTCCAAGCGACCGCCGGCTTCGTCGGACCGCCAGCCAAAACCCCCCGCATCTCCGGCAACGCCATCCCGGCAAGGCCGATCAATTAAACCCCGGTTGCCAACCAATGGCCCTAAATCCGACGAGGCGGCAAAGAATAGGGCTTACCTAGGGGACATGCGCAGGTGATGAGGCATGTGGCTTGCTCAGCAGCGCCGAGATCTCGCTGCCACTGCGAAGAAGCTCTCACTCTCTCTCCCTCTCGCTCGCGGAGCGGCGGATGTCGGGGTGACGGGAAGGGGGGAGGAGTTGGAGGGCGAGCGCCGAGGTGCCGCCTGTTAGAAACTGCTCCGCTACACGCGAAGTCCGACGGATAAGACATAGTATGTTGGAGAAAGCTGAAATTCTTTATTGCTCAGATTCAATCGTATACAAATGAGGAGATGACATCTCTATTTATAGACAAAAACCTCTTAGAGATAGACATACCCACAACCGAATTCAGTTATCATAATCTTCGGAATTTCGGTTTCTTAACACTTCCCCTTATGCGCTTCTCGCGACATGTATATGCCTCATCAAAACTCTCCAAAAACCTAGTAAAAAAATTGAAAGAAAGAGTGCATAGCGCGCGTCTTAGTTACACGAATTGCCTCATTAAAAACATTATATGAGAAACTTCAGAAAAACTCATTCAAGGAAAAAAGAGTACAATTCATCCAAATATTTTATATGATCTTCAAGATCAATTCAGGTACTTAGTCTTCTTGGCTAAGATTCAATTATTCTTGTCGGTATTATGTGAAGTGTCTTCCCCTAAAATCCACAAGTCTTTAAGTCTAACGAACGCATCCTTCAGAGCTAGATGTTTTGGAAGAGACTTAGTGAATAATCTGTGAGATTTTCACATGACTTGGTGTGCATCATCTTCATTGCATTCTTCTTATACAATTCATGAGCATAGAATAACTTGAGGTTTATGAGATTCATCAATTACTCTTCACATATCTTAACTGTATTTGTGCAACGCAAGTTATATTATCTTCATGGATAATAGTGGAGGATGTTAGCATGATTCAATTCTCATAACTTCTGGATGTGATAAATCATTCTTCTAAACCATACATATTCTGGTGAGGCTTCATACAAAAACTATTATTTTCGAGTGGTTCGTCGAAGTCGATACATGACTTTCTTTGACGATTTATAAGATACTGCAGTTCTACCACTTAAAAAAATATAGCTAAATTATGCCAGTAGGTTTACAGTAAGCATAATGTCCAGCCTAATACAGTAGGCCAGGTACATTAGCGTACCTACGGCACTTAAGTCTGGAAATTCTGATCCCAGGATTTCTCCCTCTCTTCCCTAGATCTGTATGGATTTATGGTCTGTTTATAATAACCTTCTGTCCATAGGGGTTTGGAAGGAAATGATTTTTCATAGCCAAATCTCTACAACAATTTCTAAGTGTAAGTAGACTGATGTAAAAATTCATCAGTCACATGCTCTAGCTGCAAGCCTAAACAAACTTGGTTCTATCTAAGTGTTTTGATTCAAACTCAAATTCAAACAATGAGTTTGCTTCCTCAATTTCACATGGTATTCAGACCATATTCACAATTCATTCAGAGATCTTCATTATTCATGCAGCATTTCTTTTAGAGAAAATATACTAATACTACTAAGACTATTTCTATTCTTTCTATCTTGGTTCAAGACATGATACTTCATGTACCTTCATACAATTATCCGATCCAAGCTCCCATGCAAATAACAACATCAATCAATTCATTACTCAACATAATATGACTTTAAGTCGATTTTCAACTTCATGTTGATTCTTTCAACTTCTGGTTGATTTCAATATTCAGCTGCTAGTTGACTGCCATTGAGATTATATTTTTAAAGATAATTTAGCCTATGATCGGGGAATAGATTTCACATTCAACTCTTGGTAGTTGAGTGAAAACTTTATATAACAAGCCATGCTTTTCTCTTACTATTTTTCTAGTTTATCAGACAATTCAGTTGTCATTGTCTTCTTATAATCTTCTCAATCTGACATTTTCATACATTCAACGAGCGATACAGGCTCAATGTCAAGATTTATGATTGTGGCAACAATAGATAATAAGTGTAGATAATTAGCAGTTGCTATATCACAGGATTTACCCGAACTTCTATAACTTCTAGTTATTTCATCATGGGTTACACATTCTGGTGCTTCATCATCTTGCTCACCATTATTTCCATCATAGGAGCAAGGTCCTTTAGTATACCAGCGGCTATTTTTGGTGCGCACCTTATCGCCGGTTTCTTCCTTCATGGAAAGATTCATATTGGTATGTCTATTTTTGAGGTTTCATATCATTGCTAGGTCTCAACTGGCTCCCCTTCATTCTGTGGGATAGTTTTCGTGATTAAGTATGAAAAGCTCCATGCCCTGTTTTCACCAAACATCTCCGGTTACTTTAGGGCATGAAGAACCAGAGTTCTAGTCTAATTATTTTTGTTCGAGGCCTCTGGACGAGATGAGGGATACATTTCTTTCTTCGGTATTTCACCCTCTCCGGTGCATTACATTTAAGTAATGCAACTCAATCATGCTTTTTAGATCACAAAAACAATTAGGCAGTATAACTTCTAGTTATCGGATACTTTAGGTAATTCTGTACTTCTAGTACTTCTTATACTGTATTCACTAGTGTGGGGTACTGTGTATGATCCCTTCTATTTCTACCATAATTTCCTCGACATTTTTTATGCAAGGGTTCATTCTCTCCCCCTAAAATGACGAAAAATTATAAAAGTAGAGGGCTACATGCAAATCTCCATTCACAAGTTTTACGGACTTTTCAGAGAGAGCATTTTCAATCTACTATGGTAGTGGGATATATACATACTTCAGGTAGAAAATTCAACACTAGTTACACTTTTGTTGAGTAAACGTTGTATGCTAATGTTTTGAATTATGTTTGAGATCCACTGCATTTAGAACTGCATGTCCTATTCATGACGGATAAATTACAACTCTGTAATAATGTATAGCAATTCTTCTTATTCTTTATTGCTTATGCTTAGTCCATTCAGGTGAACAAATGATACTTAGCGCACTACTTTGCCTCTTATGTCAATGCATTAGTCATCAAGCGCTATTTTTTAGCGTTGTCCATTCAGGTGGACTACTTTTGATGATCAAGATATGAGGGTCAAGAAGATAATAGGTAGGCGTGTGTCTATTACAAAGATTTATGAGATTTAAACGGTATCATAATAGCCCATACAGGAGTTCACTAAGACCAAAACATCCCCGAAATACAGTCTATGAATGATTTCACATTGGTCTAATGATTAATTTCCTAGCGGTACATGCGGGTACGCTAATCTTCATGATTTAGGAAATTGTTTCACTTTTAAGCTATAACCATATGAGTTGTCAATTTATTTTTTCTCATAATTTAAAACTAAAATTGACATAATGCATAATTCTAAACAGGAGTATTAAAGTCTTAAAGTAGCATACACTTCAAGTGTACTTATAGTATAGCCTAAATATTAAAGAATGTATACTTATAGTATATTTTCTTCAATTTCTACAAACCTTAAGAAAGTTTAGGTGGGTTCAAATATAACAATGCTTCATTACTACGCAAAGTTATCCCACAAATAATATGACCATAGCTCTTCTAGGACCTACAAAATGCATTTGTTGCTTCTAGCAACGGTCATAATATGTCTAGTTCTCATTCATCTAGAAAACATTTCTTTTCTCTTAAGGTTATATTTGTGGATCTACAAGCCACAATTGATTCATTCCTTTTTATTTGGACGCTACACAAGATTCTAGTCTAAGACAATATTTCATGTGCGAGGAAGTAGCAACAAAAAAATGTCTTAAACATGCTACAACATACTAGAAATAATTTATTGCAGTGAAGGATATTTTCTCTTCGAGAACTTCCGATCTTTCATTCAATTTGCTCTTCTAGAGTTATAATTATCCAATCTTCTAATATTTAGCTGCATTCAGATGATATAAGAACTCTAATTCTAGATAGAGTCTGCGTATAAACAAGCAACTTCTTCATTGGTAGCTGCTTTTCACTTATGATGGTATTTATAGGCTTCTATTGATATCATGAGAAAGTCAACCGAGATTTTACGGACACTGACATCTATCATGAGAGATGTGCAGTCTCAATCATGAGGGTGTCCTTACTCACTGCGATAGTGAGGTGTATCTCAAGTTGTTACTTCTAGTATTTTTCCATGATGTGCTTCAGTGCCTTGCAAATTCTAGAACCATATGGCTTGACATTCTTCGTGGTTGTCTCGTCATTTTCTCTCTTTCCCGTTTCATATGATGGGTTTGCGTAACTTTTAAAGAAACTGCATTAGCTTCAAGGCTATTGCACTTTCATTGTGGCTACGAAACGAAATTCTTCTTTAGGAGTTCATCCTGAACATCGTTGAGCTACAATATGTCAATTAATTCAGAATACTTCATGTATTTTAATTGACGACAGTTGCGTGCGGATTCTGCCATATTTAGGTGGAAAGTGGAGAGAGTCCTTTTAATTTCTCCTTAATTTGAGGTCTCTTTCTAACGGAGATTCAGAAACGTGCAGATTCAGTGCAACGTGGAGTTAAACTCTCAGACATATTCAGAAAGAGTCAGAGTCGGATACATTCTTGCTCTACTAGATGCTTTGAGGTGCTCGAAACGCTCCTTCGGGACGTCTCACGGCACTCTCTAATTTGTCGTGGCCATACACTCATCCTTCAAAGTGGAGAGAGATATGTCTGAGAAAATGAACTTCTTGATCATTTTCACCCGGCAAGGGACAAGTTCATTATTACCCATGGCCTATGATGTTGTGAAGTTTCTTGGCTCTAAGTACGATCCGGACGTTTGATGTCTAGGTGAGATGGTTGAGGCCATCTGCACTTTGCTCAGCGAACTGCTTGGTCGCGATGCAAGTCATCTATGATGTGTATGTTACTTCTAGTAAAATTGCATCACATTGCTAAATAGAGACATGAATAAATTTGCTGCAATTTTCCATTATTTTTTCTATGCAATTCTATATTTACTGATAAAAAGTACCGATAATTTAAATACATACGGGCAATTTAAAGACAGTAAAATAGTAAACAGTAAATAAGCATAGAAAATATTGCTGAAAATAAAAAACAGATGCGAAATTTGGATTCCGAAGGTCCTTTTATGCAAGAAAATGGTATTTCTAGAATTTTCAGCAAATCCAAGGGCCCATACGCAAAATTCATAGTTTTGCGTGATTTTTCAGAAATCTAGGGGTTTTTGCGCAAAATTCATATTTTTGCGTGATTTTTCAGGAATATAGGGCCTCTGCGCAAAATTCATGTTTTTGCGCGATTTTTTAGAATCCAGGAGCCTCAACGCAAAATTTATACTTATGCGCAAAATTCAGAAATTAAGGGGCTAAAATACAAAAGTACCTTTTTTTCTTTTTCTTTTTTTCCTTTCTTTCAGCAGCTCCTGGCCGTGGCCCATTTGGCCATTTTCTTCTTTTCTTCTTTTTTTTCCTTTTTTTTCATGTTGCTTGGCGCGTGGGCCTTTTTTTTCGTTCCTTTGCTTCACGTGGTCGGCCCACCAGGGCTCATTCGGAGGGAGGCTGGCGGCTAGGGTTCCACCCAGCCGCCAGCTTCCTG
>KE370974.1:658809-684003 GCA_000418225.1 Zizania latifolia
CCCCAGCCGCACCAACAGGCCCCGCCTGAGCGTGGCGCCGCGTGCCCCCCTCCTCCTCCTCCTTGTCCTGCGCCTGCGCCTGCGCCTCCATGGTGGGAATCAGAAAGATTGGATTGGAGCGGCTCGGAGGGAGACGGAAAAGCTCGGACTTGTTTCCGCCTCGCCTCTCCTTTCGCGTGTTGCGGGAAAGGGTGGGGCGTGGAGGTGTGTTTCGCTTCTCACTTGCCTCGCTTGCCGCTGCGTCTGCGCTAATGACCGAGTTTAGATTTAGATTTGATTTTTTTATACTATATGGTTGCACTTGCACTTGCACGGAATATATCAATACAGCAAACACCAAGCATTCGAGAAAATTGCCATTTATCAAGTGGCGGTGGGGCCCGTGTGCGATCGATGTGGCCCTGGGGCCGGGGCCACCGCCCAACCGGGTCGTGGTGGGGGACCCGGATGACCTGTACCGGCCCCTCCACATTAATCCGCGAGCCGGTGCGGATCCGACGGCCGAGGACGCGCTGTCCTTCTCTAACCTCCCTGACACGGGGGACCCTGTCTCACATGGCCCCACGTATCATAATACAGAGCTTAATTGCTTAATTACTCACTAATTAAGCTCTGCATTATGAGTGGCCAGTTGGATTAGGGTAAGCTATTAGCTCCGTCTTAAGATTCGCACCCGAGCCTGGCTCGTGACTTCCCAGCTACTCCCATGCCATTGAAAAGAATGGAGAAGTAAAATATAGTACTAACCAATAATTTAAATGACAGGTGAGGCCCGGGCGGGCAAGGTGGGGGCTGTAGCGGTGGAGAGGGCCCACCGGCGGCAAGTAAGGAGGGGACCACCGGGCCTGGACACGCGTCGGCGGATGAGTGGGGCTCGGCGTGGACGAGCGTTGCGGGGAGGGAGGGAGAGAGCAGGGGACCCGGAGGTGGTGGGGCCGGTGGGCCTCGGATTGGCCCAGCTGGATCCAACGCGAGATGTGGGGACCACCTGCCTGTTACGGAGATCTGGGCCCGTGTCTCCAGAGATATCGTGCGGGATCCGCTGCGCAGTGGGGATCGCGTGACTCCTCCCGGCTTTTCCTCTGCCCACTGTTAGCTGTTTCGTAAATGCGATTTATTACCTGTTGCATGTCTTTGACGGCAATGTAATACTTCCTCAATTCTTCCGATATTTTATTCTTAGTAATTTGAGTAGTATAAATAAATAAACTAGGTATTTTTGTTTCAGTTTTTGATAGCTAGGGATTCTCAGTAGCTAGCTAGTCTGAGTATCTAGCTGGTAAGAATCTGAAAAAGCTGGTGTTTTTCAGTTTCTGGATTTTAGTTCATTTTTAAATTCTGCAGCTACTGATTCTCACAATCTAAGTCTAAAATCTGAACAGTCTGTTTCATGTTCAGATTCTAGAAGTAGCTGCAGCTGTTAGAAACTGAAACAAATAGACTCTAAGAGTTCCTATTAATTATTTTAGCTCTGTTTTCAAAGAATATGATTGAATTATATCATTTACTTAACCGGATCATATTAATTACGTGTATTTGTGAGAAAAAAATTAAATGTTAAAAAGTATCTGTGGGAGGGAGAAAGTACTCGGTGCGCGACACAGAATAAGTTGACTCTCTTCGAACAAAATAAGATTGGCAAACCGTAATATTCCTATTTCTACACCAAAAGTTTTTACAGTTTTACATCGACAGTTTCCTTTTTATTACGGCCCGTTAGCACCTGGTGAATCTAAATTTCAATTCTCCTCTAAAGTGATTCTCTCATTGATCAATTCCAGCACTAAATCGTTTACCTTAATGATTAGAATATAATTCATGCAAAAGAGGACTCTGAACTGAAATAATTATTTTACGAGCAAATAATATGAACTATGTCATTAGTGACCATAACCCTATCATGTGAAGATAGTCACTCGAGGACATATGGTGAGAATGGCACCAACTAGCGATTCACATGAAATGGGGTATACCTAGTGTGAGTAGTAATTTTTGAAAAAAAAATCAATATTTGGTTCGTCTGGCCCTAAATCTTTTCTAGAGTACCAAAAGCAAGCATACATCATTATCTGGTTCATATGAGGAACAATATTTCCAGTTATTCACCTCTCTAGAAAAAAATTAAGGGAATGTCTATATTCTTATAGAATACAATATTTTCCGGTGATTCACTTCTCTAATATTAAAACGTAAATCACTTCTCTCTGATTTTCTTGAGAAGTTGAATGTTTTTATCCGGCATAACTTTTTTAAATTCTTGCTATAATCAGTAACCACAAGCTGTGTATATATATATATATATATAATTAAGCTGTGTCAAATGAGACTATATATTATTATGAATCTTTTTAATATATCAGGTAACGAGGCAAGCTACTCGGTCGTTCAAGCTTTATGGGCTCTGGAACGTGATTTCTTATGCTTGTTTTAGCGCGCGAACCAAATAAAATGGGTGTACTGGGCCTGCTCATCATGAACAGGTCCAAGCCCAACAGCAATCCGTTGTTTGGTTTTGTCCCACATGCAATATGACTTTGTCTTTGTATAACAAAAAAGGGTCAACGGTCAAACGGCGACCGGGGGCCTTTTTTTAGACCAGACTAGCTTATAAATTGCTAATAGTGCTGCTTTAAAAAATAAATTTTTTTCTATCCGTCCCAAAATATAAACACTCGTGCTTAAAAAAGTCAACATTTGTAAATTTTGACCAATAATTAATTTAAAACTATGCAAGTTTTGTTAGATTCATATTTAAAAGTATTTTAATATAGTGTTAATTTTACAGTTGTTGATGATATATAATCATAAAATTAATAGACAAAGCTATACATTTAATATCATTATTTTTTATAAGTTTTATATAATTTTTTAATATTTTAGAACGTATAGAGTATTTCAACGAACAACAAACAGCTACGGAGTACCGAGCAACGTGAGTGCTACCAAGAATTTCTGCTGCTATATTAGTGGCAGCGTGAGTGCAAACCATGGAAGCAAGGTTAACAATTCTGTACCGATCTTTTTGTTCTAATATCATTTCAATCTTGAATATTTTTCAAAACAAAATTCACGAAAAATCATCATAAATCACATCCTATTTATAGGACTTTTTGGAGATTTTTCAAACTTTTTAAATTCAAATTTGGATTTGAACCAAACTAGCTGGTTTGGGTGTACAGGCCGGTGGCAGACGTCCGACTACCGCTCCAGAATCATGGTTACCTAGCGGTAGTGACAACCTTAACCTTAAGATCTTGCAATTAAACCGGTAGATATATAATCAGACATGACCAGTGTCAGTCATAATAAAGGCGTCTTTGTCAACAGCAAATTGGGGTGGCTAATTAGCCGATGGTATGGCAAGGTATGGCCAATGAGAACAATGGATGATGCTAAGGTTTGGCAACGACTGGTCCGATCCGCTACAGCATGGATCGGTTAATCTATGTTATATTGATTTTGCTTATTCACAGGCCTAACAGAAGTTAAACTTAAGTTGTTGGCCTATTCAAATTAAAAGACTAATCTTATATGTGAGTGTTGTCTTATATTTTAAATTATACTCTTTCATCATTAATACTCGATATAAAACTAAACTTAATATATAATAAGTTTATTTCATTCTATTTTTCAGTTTTAGAGTGTAAAATTTATCTTAAACATTGTAACCTAGTACTTATAAAAGATAATTTTTATTTTTAAAGTATTTATATTCAATTACTCTTTAATCTATACTCACCCATCCAAAAAGAGTAGTATGGTTTTTTACTAATTTTCTTTAATACACCAACACAAGTATAAAGCATGTTATATTTTAAAACAAAAGGAGAACTAGAGCAGATAGTTTGGCATGACTCTATTATGATTGTGACCTTACATGGATTAATGGGGACGTACATGAGCATCATGTGGCGTAATCGGAGTTTGGTGGATGTGTTTGTCAATGTCCAACCAACTTTGCCAAGCTTTACTATACACAACATATTTCGAAAGCTTACATCTCAAATATACTAGGTAATTTCTATGCACTAGTGTTTTTCTTCAGACTAATTGTCATTACCAACCACACTGTGGTATGGGTATCACGACCAAACATCAAAACTCTGTTTTGAAATGAACTGGTTTACGAAATACAAGCATTTCTATTTTTTTGAATTTATACTAAAATATAATTATTTCTAGAGCACTAACTGTCATATCAACCACCCACCATTCAATATTGTCAACCACTCCTAACCATCACTCGTTCAAGGCACTATGCCACTATAGTATGTTCTCTTCAAACAACTTATAAATGTTTGTATTTTTAAAAAACAAATGTTCTGAATCCCTACACTGACAAAGTACATGTGTCGCAAATACTACATCGTGCTAAAATACGTTTACTTGTAGTTTTAACCTAAGTCAAACCAAATTTATAGAAAATAAAAATAATAATTCCGATATCAAATAAGCACTATTAGATCTACTATAACATATATTTACATTATTTATTTATTTGATATGATATATATTAATGCTATTTGCCTATAAATTTTATCAAACATAAAATAGTTTTATCTAGGACAAAAGCAAAAAATAATTTGGTCAAACATAAAATAATTTTAGATAAAAAGCAAAAGTAAACTTATTTTATCACATACAGAGTAATTATTTTTACTCATGCGTGGCAAGCAGCAACCATAGCTCAACGGGAGTCACACTTGATGAGTAATAGTGTATTTTGGTAATAAACAATCACATAAAAATGGAGACATAAGATATACGGAAAATTCTATCTTTATTTTTTCTGAGTTCTAATATTTAGAGACATAAGATATAAGAAAATTTATATCTTTGTACTTCTAAGTTATAATATTTATAAGTAAACATGTTAAGAGATAAACTCAATTTTTAAAAATATACCTTTTCAGATAAATTCAATCTTTCTGAGACAGTGATTGACTCAATTAATTCTCGTGAAACTCCTCGCAGATAAACAGCACTCGCACAGCTCACAGATCACAAAGACCGGTTCCACGAGAGGAGGAGGCGATCGAGATCCGTACAAGACGTGCTCCGCGTCCACCGGGCACCGGCGGTGTCAAGCTCTCTGCCTCTCTCTCTCAAGCACGCCGCTCTTCACACCACCAAGGCGGCCGCCCCGCCAGCGCTCGAGAGGGCCACTGCTGCTGCGGTGTGCTGAAGCGGAGATCGAGAGATGGAGCGCAACGGCGTCGGGATCCTCGCCATGGACATCTACTTCCCTGCCGCCTGCGTCCCGCAGGTGAGCTCCTCGCTCGCCCGAGTTACTATTTGTTTTCTTCCTCCTCGTTCGATTCGATGTTTTGCCCCCTCCTGCTGCGGTGTGATGCCGCCGCGTGTTGTTGGCGTGGCTGATCCGAGGAGGCTCCGACCGAGCACGTTCAGTGTGGAGATCATGAATGATTTTTTTTTGAAATCAGACTTTTACCCTTGGAGAATTACAGCGGCAGGGGTTTATGCTAGATGGGTGAAAACTTGGTTTGGAAAGAGGTAGCTGAGATCGGCAGGAGTGGGATTGTTGTCAAAATATTTGAACCTTGATTCACAATGCTTTCGCTTCCTAGATTTGTTCATTTGAGCGGCAATATTTTTACTCTTTTTTAATACAATGCGTGAATTAAGTCACTTATCAGCCCAACTTCATTATGCCTGCTGCGTCTGCCTGGTATCCAGAAATCAAACAGAGGATTCATTTGAAGTTGCATTGCACACTGGTGGACGCAGGAATCTGATGGCCCTTGTCTATTAAGAATGCATTGATAATATTAATAGTAATAATAATTTCCTGTGTTGGTTCAATATTATTGGAGTTGATCGCTCCTAATAGAATGGTGTTAGGCTTAGAGTCGATGTTCATGCATTGAGCAAATGGCTGCAGGAAGTGCTGGAAGCTCACGACGGAGCGAGCAAGGGTAAGTACACGATTGGCCTTGGGCAGGATTGCATGGCCTACTGCAGCGAGGTGGAAGATGTCATCTCTATGAGGTATATCCCTTGGTATCTTACTCAGTCAGAACAACTAATCCGTTGTTAATTCCCTTTTATTTCATTTGAATTGGAATTCATAATGGGTTGAATTCAGGAAGCAATTATCTTGAGGACATATTATTCTTTTCCATGCAATTCTCTAGTTGGTATGTGAATGCTCAAGAATGGAAGTTGTTTCAGCTTGACGGTTGTTACATCCCTGCTGAAAAAGTACAACATTGACCCGAAGCTAATTGGCCGCCTGGAGGTTGGTAGTGAGACAGTGATAGACAAAAGCAAATCCATCAAAACATGGCTGATGCAAATTTTCCAGGTTTGTTGTTCCCTTAACTATGTAAATTGCAAAAAACAGAACCCCATCTAACCAAGACATGCATTCTTTCAAACTTGAACCAGATATGCAGTTTCAGATCTATTTCTTTTGTTATCACTATTTTTAGCCTCTCCGAACAGTACATTGTTGTCACTTGTTAACATTTATTGCACAATTGCAAACACAGGAGAGTGGTAACACTGACATTGAAGGAGTCGACTCAAGTAACGCATGTTATGGTGGAACAGCTGCCCTGTTGAACTGTGTGAACTGGGTCGAAAGTAAATCCTGGGATGGACGATATGGTCTTGTTGTTTGCACAGATAGCGCGGTTTGTTACCAAATATCACCTTCCAGATTTTCCTTTCTTTTTTTCTCTTATGTCCCTTTGTAGCTCTCATTCACTGGCCAATCTTATGCAATCATTATGTTCAGGTTTATGCAGAAGGGCCAGCTCGGCCTACGGGTGGTGCTGCTGCTATGGCAATGCTTATTGGTCCAAATGCTCCCATTTCTTTTGAAAGTAAATATAGGGCTTCCCACATGGCCCACGTGTACGATTTCTACAAGCCTGATCTTTCAAGTGAATATCCGGTTAGACTTCTACTACTTGCATTATCATATTTACTTCTTGTTTTGGGAATGATAATGGCCACTTCTTTCAATCCTACACTATGCTTTTGGTTATTCATTCCAGACTATCGTATTTACCTACGCCTTTTGCATCTGGACTTGTTGTAGGTTGTTGATGGAAAACTTTCTCAAACATGCTATCTGATGGCTCTGGATTCTTGCTATCGACAATATTGTACCAAGTGAGTCTGCCGTCACTCTCCCCCCTGAATTGTAGTATATTAACTTTCTTAAGCAATAACACCGTGCCCTATGATAATGTCATGATATTAGGTATGAAAAGCTAGTGGGAGAACAGTTCTCAATTTCTGATGCAGATTACTGTGTGTTCCATTCTCCATATAATAAGGTATAATGACTGGACACCTCTACAAAAACTAAGTACTTTGCAGTTGATTACTTTTGCCCATTCTGTTCACTTGCGGAGAATTTTGATTGTTTCTTTTTATTACTACAGCTTGTACAAAAGAGTTTTGCCCGACTTTACTTCAATGATTTCATGCGCAATTGCAGGTGTGTAGCACATCGTGCTTCTGTCCCTATTATTTATCAATATGTAGCCTTTTGATCTGCAGATTAATGCTTTGTCGCTCTTGAGAACTTCCTCCTTTTGGGGGCACTATGCTATCTTTTTTTAGTATTTTACATGCTTTGGTCACCGGTTGAAGTTTCTTGTTTCTTTTCTTTTCATGAACATTAGCTCTGTTGATAATGATGCTAAAGAGAAGCTTCAGCCTTTTGCAAATTTGACTAGCGAAGAAAGCTACCAAAGTCGTGACTTGGAAAAGGTTTGTTCTTGTTGCATAATACTTCTTGAAGTGCTTAATTTCTTGATTGATGTGAACGTTAAATGAATTCTACCAAACTTCCAGGCCTCTCAACAAGTTGCAAAGCATCTGTATGACATCAAAGTTCAACCATCAACTTTGCTTCCAAAACAAATTGGTAACATGTACACTGCATCTCTTTATGCTGCATTGGCATCTGTGATCTACAACAAGCATGACAGTCTGGTGAGCATTTACTATTCATGGCATGCCTGTGCATCTTTGATCTTTTCTCGTGACTAATGTTTCTTTTACAGGGTGGCCAGCGAATTCTCATGTTCTCTTATGGCAGTGGCTTGACATCCACCATGTTTTCATTGAGACTACATGATGGTCAGCATCCCTTTAGCTTAACAAACATTGCTTCTGTGCTTGATGTGAGGACAAAACTTGAATCAAGACATGAGGTATGGCCTTCCATTCTCACTACCCTCAGCCAATTTGCTGTTAGACTTTTAGATAGAAAATGTTGTATGATCATGCAGTGAAGTATATTAGACTGTAAATTTGTCATATACATGAGGTATGATTGTCACGGTTTTGGAATTCATTTACATTGTGGCACCTTTTGGCATGTTACTATCTGATTGCTGACAGGATGCTGTCATGTATTTAGGTGTTTGTTTGAGCATAATGTATTTATGTACTCCCTCCGTCCCAAAATATAACCATTTCTACCATTCAAATTTTGTCCTAAATATTACAACTTCTATAATTTTTCTTCCTAAATCTTTCTATTTTACCCCTATCTAGAGTATTAGTTGCATTTAATACTAATTGCTAGGAGTACTGGTTGAGAGGTAGTTCATGTTTTTTTTCTTGTATCTTAATAAACACGCGAAAGCCTAAAAATAGCTATAATTTGAGACGGAGGGAGTAGTTTATTTGTTATCTCATCAACAGGGACTGAACCTATAGCTCGATCAGTAAATTCTGCCTATGAATTGACCTATTACCTAAACTGTAATTTCAGAAAACTAGTCCAGGTCATTATGGCGATCATTCACTGTATCGCCCCTGTCATGGCTAGTTCTATCTCAATGCAATTATGCAATTATATTGTATCACTAAACCAGTCATCACTCACCAGGGACATAGTTGCCTAACGGCTGTCACTAATGGAGTAATGGATTTGTTTACCTCAAGAAGATGGGGTTTTAGTAGTTTTACCAATCATTTGAAAATTGCATTTGTTAAGGAGGGTTATTTACCACTAGTTGATTTGTTCATGTTTACAGTCACTAAGCTACAGTTGCATGAGATTGTGTTGCTTGCTATTGTGAATGCCCCCCATAGCCATATCTGAATAGTTCATTTCTTAGTGTAATTCTTCTACAGCAGGCTGACTTGTTCCTTTACATGTTAATAGACCTTACCTGAGAAGTTCATCGAGACATTGAAGCTGATGGAGCACCGTTATGGAGCAAAAGATTTTGAAACAAGCAAAGACACGAGCTTGCTGCCACAAGGAACATTCTATCTTACAAAAGTTGATTCCATGTACAGGAGGTTCTATGACAAGAAAGCCGTCGAGGGAAAAATCAAGGGCTGCAACGGCATTGCAAATGGTCACTGATTGGGTGCCAAAAATGCTGTGAGCTCACGCGCATTTTAGCCATGTTGTTCAGTTGGTGTATTTATTCTTAGAATGCTCAGTCTAGCTATTTTCCAATAAATCCATCCATTATTCCTCGAGTACCGCTCAGCTTGTTTTTACATTGAGTTGAACAATAACCTTTTGTGTAGTACTAGTACCTACTTCCTTTTTTTCTCTAGCTTATGGCCTGAGTATTTGTTTTAGCTGCATTAGTCGGACATTCTCAGTTGATAGCTGGTATGAGTATCTACATGTTAGTTTAAATATTTAGCTGGTGTCCTTAATTGAATGTTTTATAATTGTTCTTAGGGCTTTTTATGTAATAAATCTGATATATTGATTTTTTAAACAAAAATTAAATAATATATTAGCCGGTAGGTTATATGCTTCAGGCAGCTTTCTTTTTCCTGATCAGGCTCTTTCCTTAAATTAGTTAGTAAAATTTAGCTATCAAATGTTTTAAAACAAATAAGCTAATTAATAAACATTACTAATTGACTATTTAAAAATATAAAAATAAACATAATAATTATGAGCGATTGACAATTCACATAAAATTTGCATTCTTATCAGTAATGTCTAGTGTCTTGCAAGAGGCATTGAGCAATGAGCACTTGTATTTCCTCCTCGTCTATCTGATAAAGTAATTAGTCCATATCATTCTTATTTGGCGAACAATGTTGTGGAACTCATCCTGGAGACGACACCACAGTATTTTCAGTATGCAAAACATGTAATCACTAATCAGCATATCTTTTTTTTAAGGAAGAAGAGACTGCATTTTACAGTTTACATTCTCACACAAAGAATGGAGAGGCCCAAGAATGGACGGAGCAGCTCTGCACAGTTGACGGCACGGCTGAGCTGATCCCAAAAGAATGGTGAACCGTGAACAGTGACAGTGAAGACTATACCAATAGTGGCAGCTGAAGCTGGATGGAGGTGGCTCGTCGTCGTCGTTACACCTCCACCGTCTTCTGGTTGAGCGCGGTGTACCTCCACCGCTCCTTCTCCACGAAGTCGGCGTCCAAGAACTTGGCCACGAACGCCCACAGCCTGTAGGCGTCCTCGAAGTTGCTCAAGAACCCAAGCGACGCGTTTACCACGTAGATCCCCATCTCGTCGTCGCCGGTGCCCTTCCTCTTGCCGCCGCCGGTGTCCTTCCTCTTGCCGCCGCCGCCGCCTCCTCCATCGGCGGCGACGGCGGCGCTCCTGTGCTCGAGGACGGCGCTCCTGTCCGCCTCGTACTTGTCGGAGAACCATATGTTGCTCAGGAAGCCGCAGGTGAGTGAGATGTTGTGGCGGTCGGCGAGCTTCTGCACCAGCGGCGGCGCCACCTTCTCGCTCTTCCAGTCGTACACGTTGAACGCCAGCGATGGCCCCCGGTCGAACTTGACGCTCGGGCCGTAGATGCGCACCAGCGGCTGGTCGTGCTCCGAGTGCGGGTGCCGCAGCTTCTGCATCGCCACCACCAGCCAGTTGCTGATGCACCGCAGCCGGTTGCCGATTGCGATCAGCCCCAGCGCGTCCGCATGGTCCAGCCCCCTGCACTCCACCTCCGTCCCCTTCACGGCGTGCTCCTCCGTTCCACCGTTTTCTTCCACCGGTGGTGGTGGGGGCGGCGGCGGCGGTTCTTGCTCGGTTACCAGCGGCGAGTCGGCCTCGCAGATCTCCGGCGTGTAGCCGTTCTCCGCCACGTCGATCTGCGGAGTGTTCATGAGGGTGAGAGCGATGGCTGTGGCGCTGAGCGGACCGGAGAAGGAGCTGGTTGTGTCGATGTCGTCTGCCGCCGCCGCTGGGTCGGCGAGCGCGGTGAAGCTGAGAGATTGGTCGAGCTCGGTGGAGTAGCTGTCGTGGAGCGACCAGCGGCGGGCCGGGACGATGCTGACGACGCCGATGCTGCGCGCAATGACGGAGCGCTCGAGCGCGGCGAGGCTGGCCTTCTTGACGAAGAGGCCCGCGAAGCCGGAGGGGTTCTCGCCGAACACCTTGAAGAAGTTGCAGACGATGAAGTCGGGGCGGAGGAGGGAGAGGCCGAGCGTGTCGAGGTCCTTGGTGCCGAGCGCGCACGCGTCCAGCGCAACGTGCCACCCCTGCTCGTGCGCCGCTCTCATCCACAGGTACGGGTACCTCGCTCCCGTCATGCGCGACACCAGCGGGAACACGAAGAGTCCCCGTTGGCCGCGCCGCCTCCCGCGGAGCAGCTTCTTGCGGAGGTCGCCGGCGTGGACACGCATGCTCGGCCAAGCGAAGGTCGCGGACATGACTTCCGCGCCCCGGCGGCGCGCGCTCTCGGCCATCGCCCCCGCCGCCTCGCTCTCATAATCGTACACGGTGAGCAGCCTCTTGCTGGCCTGGAAGGAGTAGGACTCCGCCAGCAGCCGGAACGCGGTCGTCCGGTTTGCCGTGCACACCATGACATACTCGTCCTCGGGGATCTTGAGAGAAGCCATGATGCGCCTCGTCACGGCGCCGCCGATCCCGCCCGCCGCGGCGGCGCCGTCCCCGCATTGCACCTGCGACCGCAGGCTCGTGGACTTGTACGCGATGTCGAAGAAAGGCGGCTGCCACGCGCTGGACGACGCCGGCAGCGCCGCAGACGTGGACGGCAGGGACGAGTTCATCTGCGCGTGGGAGAAGAGGTTTATGCCGGTGTAGTCCAGGCACACGTGCCGGTCGAGGTGCTGGTACTCGCCGTCCCTGATGGCGTCCGCCTGGGCGAGCCCTGCGTACTGCGGGAACGCGGCGACGAACTCCGCGTACGCGTCCTGCAGCGCCGGGAGGGACTCGTGGTTGGTGAACTGCGCCCCGGGGAGGAGCCCGGACGCCACCGACTTGACGAAATTGTGCCGCGACGTCTTCGCCGTGGTCGTCGTCGTAGTAGTAACCGTCGCCGTGGTCCGCTTGACGCGCACCGGCACGCAGCCGTGCATGAACAGGTGGTCGCGGTCGTCCCTGCTCGCCGCCGTCGGCATCTCTCTCTCGTCGCCGGCTGCCGGGGTCTTGCTCCTGGACAGGTATTTGTTGATGAACAAGAGCATGGTTGCCTCATGGATGGGTAATCTTGTTATCCTCGAGCTCGGCGAAGCGCAGGTGATGCTGCTGCCGTCCCGGAGCTGTCACAACGGGAACGAGTCGGACTCGGACAGCGACCGGAGGGCCGCCCAGTGGCCGCATGCGGCTGGCCGGCCGCCTACTCCTGCCGAGCTTCTTCTCTGCTCTGCTGGTGATCGCCGGCGACAGAAGTGCGCGCCAGTGGTTCTGCTGCTGGGAAAAGCCTTGCTTTTCATTCAGCGAGACTAGTAGCCCACAGGCTCACACAGCGACTGATAGCAACGTAGCAAGCAAATCACTAAGGTGATCTATGAATCATCCATCAGGTTCTGGTTCTGGAAATCCGGTCAATGACATCCTGCTGACTGACAAGATAGTTAGTTGTACAGGATATTCCTTTCTCGTTTTTAAAAGAATAATTTTAGTATATGATTAGCTTATGACTACATAAAAGTTAAAATTTATTGTTTAAATAAATCATAAACTCATTTATTTTTTTATTGGTGGAAAAAACTCTTATTTTAGGGCTTCCTAACCTTATTTGCATCTTCATGCCACCTAATTAAAAAATATCTTAAATAATGGTATTATCAATTATACACCACCTAAAACAAGTTAAACAAGTTTAGTAATGATACAATATATTTTACCATGCTGCATAGATAATAATATCTTATTTTAAAACCATTTAGAACGGCACAACGAGTTTTTTTTTCTTTTTAACAGCAAATTATTTAAACTGTTAAGTTTAGACTTAATTATAAATGAATCAAAACTGTATGATGCCTATATCTTCTTAATTACTCGGGTGTGAATGCCCCCAATCTGCAGATAATTCTCTTGTTAATTTGGTCAGAAACGAAAAGCAAGTTGCCGTGTTTCCCCAGCATTTTGCCGAGTTTCTCCCCTGTTTTGCGGTGCCGGCGCTGACCGGCCCCAACTCTACTCTTCTCTATCATCTACTGATATTCCTGGTAAACTCTAAAAATTTTCGTCTCCGCTCTTACTGTGTAAATACACGCCGTTTTGACATCGACACTCTGTTAGCTTTTAATGATTCGTTCGTATGTGCGTTGCCGTAACCAGAAATTTTGATGCTCTGTGTCATATTCTAAGTAGAGGTGAGATAAGATTCAAGAGAATATCTTACAACCATAATATACATTGATCTTAGCCACAATAATTAGAAAATAAAATATTAAATAGATTAGATATTTTATATAATCGAGCAATTTACCCAAGATACAAAACTAAAATAAATCAAACCATAATCAAGTATTTGAACTTACTTAGGGCTCCAGGATTTAAGGGCATGCGTGGTCGTTGTGCACTTGTCCAGATACAGATGTGCATCTACCGTAAACTTTTGTGTCCCTGATAGATGATAGCTCCTTGTATGATTGCAACCGATTCACTACATACCCCAGGACAAAAAGGTTAAGACACCGAAAACTATTCAGAGTGAAAGAACCGGCGAGAGCAACAGGCAGGGACCTCTCGACCGGGGGAGCTGGGAGACCGGGAGGACGTAGGTTGCCGTTGCTCTCGCCGTTTCAACTTGGCAATGTCTTGTGCAACCTGACGACGCCATAACGGACGGCAGATGGATCGACGGCAAAAAACAAAAGACGGACGGCCACCGCTGCGTTTGATTGCTACGGAGTACATATGTTTGCACTACCTCATCCACGACGGCCTTTGTCCGCGATTTGTAGCCGGACAACCCTACGTTGTAATTACATATATTAAACAATAACAGTATTATAAAGAGTAAATGATATATAATGTTTCAAAGAGATCATCGAGTGCTGTTTCCAATCTATTCGGTGAAGATTTGGGTATCCATCGTGCGTCGAAGACTTTGTTGAGAATTGGATGTGATTGTTACGTGTTGACTCTCTTTTGAGGGCCGTATACTTGTACCGTAGATGTTAAATCTTACGTGTGTCCTAGGTGTGGTAAATTTACCTTATTCAAAGGTATGTTCCTTGCTGGTAGAGCTGTAGTAACCAAAATAATACATAAATGAAGAATTTTATGGTGTTCTCAAAATATGTGAACCATCCAATCTGTATGATCTAATGGCTCAGATTTGATATTGGTGACTTATTATCTCCTAGAGATAATAGGTCATATAATTTTCCTTTAATATATGTGGGTCTACATACATGCAGCAATTAATTCATTTCTTCGCATGCTAACAAATTAATTGTTGCATGTACTAGAAAAAGAAAATAATCAATAAACTTTTCGTACATACGACATGCATGTAGATTACTTTCCATAATCAAGCCGGTTAGTCCATTTTCTTTTTAATTAATTATTTTAAATATACTTAATCAACGGTACAGATTAGTTTTAACTATTACCTCCCTGTAAGGTAACGAGGGTACCGTAAATGGACCCACATAAATTTAAGCGATTAGTTTCATACATGTTAAGTTGTACAATATTTTTGTTAGTATATTAGTAAAGTGAGCATAACATTTAATAAAATGACAGTATATAAGGAACGCATCAAATGGGAGTAATGTACAACTCATCAAGAGTTTTAGCACTACCAAGCTAGCACATGATCGTTAGATGGCTGAATCTTAGAAAAATGACTATAATGTGCAGATCTTTTCTTCTGTCTTACACTTGTTAATTAAGCTTTTACACTGCTATTCTTAGCGGCAAAGTCAATGTTTTCTAAAACAAAACTCCTAAATCGGTTTCGAAAATAAGTTCTACACGGGCGCTAGTGGCTAGGTATGGACACATGACCCGCTTATGTGGGCAAAATAAGTTCTACACGGGCGCTAGTGGCTAGGTATGGTCCACGCATTGGCCATGGAGAGTGATCGATTAGCAGCAGGTCACACGAGAAGACGAGAAGAAAGGCATCGCATGGGACGCCACGCCACCTAGTGCGCGACCGGTTCAACGACGTCGACGTGGAGGCCGGCCGGAGAATTCCTCGGACTCCGCCACCGCTGCTCGCCGACCAGAAGCTCCCCGTGGACACGGTTTTCCTCTGTCCCTATGTTATTGTCGTCGGCGGCTGGCAAATATATTCCTCTGACCTGTAATATAAGATTTTTAATATTCTAAAATATAGGGAAATTTATCAATTAACCATTATTCATCTTCATTTCGATATGTTCTCGTCTTTTTATCTTGTTGTTGTCTTTAAAAACTGAAAACAGGCCACTTTTATTATAACGTGGAAGAATTATGGTTGTGTTTTGTTTAGTTTTTCTAATCCATTTCTCTATTAGAAAGTTAAAAATTAAACTAAACAAATACGAAATAAAAATAACTTTTTAAATCATAACTGTTTTTCAGTATGAAGTGAATGTAATCCATCCACCATATTTTACAACTTTATGGATTACGATGCCTAATCCCTTCACTAATTTATATGAAATTATTATATCCACAATTCATTAAGGTATAAAATCATTATTTCTTATTGTTAATCTTCGTAGATTGTTCTACGTATATCTATTAAGTAACCTTTACAATTCACAATTCATAATTCACGGCTCACAACTTAATTTTTTTTTTATAATTTATAGCTTATATTTTTTTAAAATCTATAACTAAATCAAACATATGTAAGTGATCCTTTCGGCGTCCTTGTGGTTTCTCTTCTCGAAGCGCTATGTGAAAAGGCCACTGGTAATTGCGGCTGGTTTTTGTACCGGCCGGCAGGAGGGTGAATTCTGGCCACATCTGATGTCGGCGTTGCTTCTCCGTTTCTGACCGCGTCCGATGTCGAAGTAAATTTTTTGCGATACTCATTGATTTGCCGAAGGTTCGGCGACTTGTTTTATCTGACCATAATCCCATCATCAAGTCATCATCAAACCGCACTAATCCATACACGTTCGCCGTGAACACGACCCTGTTATCCTTGAACACGACCCTGTTATCCTTTTGTACAAGAGATTTGAGAAGAAGTGGTTTCGTATTTTTATCATCTGGATCTATTTTTATTGACTTAAATGATTCTACATATCAGTCTCAGAAATGACATCATAATTAAAGTGCACTTCGTCTCGAGAGTGGCAAATTATCAATTTTTCCCTTTTGTACACGTGGATACCGTTTTAACCCCGAGTTGTTAGCATGTGTAAACAGTGATGTCCAATAATCTTACTAGCCATTAACGGACGAGGTAATTAATTAAAGCCCATGATAAGCTAATGTCGTACCGATCAGGTCACCCAAAAGGAGCAGAATACTTGTCGCTGCTCTGATGCAACCACGCAACCGATAACTTACCAACTTGTACTACATGCTGGTCTGTCCTAAATATATACTAGGTATACAACCGCACAGTGATTTAAATTCTGAGGTCTTAAATTAGATTAAGTACACTATGAATTTTTTATATATAGGCTTTTGTCGGTGGCATAGCTATGGGTAGTATGGGTAGGACCACGAGTACCTAAAATTTGTTGTGTAATGGTAGAGAACAAAGGCATTTGATAGAGAAGAGTCAGAGTGGCATGGAGCTAGCCTGCTGAGCACATCTAGTGAAAAAATGGTGGCTACACCACTGCTTTTGTGTGATTTAGTTTTACAGTACTTGTTGAGTTTTAAGTCACACAAATATTCAATCTATTTTACTTTCTGATTATCACATATGAGATCAAGATATTTTTTCGAATTCCGTCTTATTTCTATTTAGAATTTGACATAGCAGTTCGAAATTTCTCGACACCCCCTGACTGTATGCATTAAGAATTGATTTATGTACATTACCGCGGTGTTTGATCCGATAGGTCGTACCTCAAACGTGACTTTTCTGTCTAATCGACCAACCTTTTGTAACGGGAATATTTAATGATTTATCATCTTTAAAAATGATCTTAATTATTATCACTTTGGTCTACGGTCATAGACTCGAATAATTTTATACATCATCTAAATAATTATATAAGTGATAAATAATTAAATAGTAAGAACTACTTTTTATTAGTGGCAAATCCTCATATTTGCCTTTTTAATGTGTTAGCCGGGCCATCACTACCGTCGTTAGATCTTCGGCTTAACTTCTGCAGCCCAAACTAGTCGAAACGGCCCAATTTGATCCAGCCCAATTAAATTATTATTTCAAATTTTATCTCAAAATAAAAGCAATTTAAATTACTATTTTATCCCATCAGTGAAGTCGTTGGATATTCGGCACAACTTCTCAGCACAAACGCGTCGAAACGGCCCAATTTGATTTAGCCCAACTGAATTATTACTTGTGTAGTTCTGTCCCGATAATATAGGGAATCAAATGATTTATATTTTGTCTTAAAAATATAAGCGTGATTTAAAGTACTACGTCTCCTATTAGCCTCTCGTTTGAAATTTATTTCTATCTTATCTAAGCTATCCTTCCGCTTGTAATGTAACTCTCGTTAAACGAGGAACGCCGTAGTCCATTTCTTTGCCCTTAATCTTTTCAAACAATTTTAGAATCTCTTGTATTGTTTCAAAAAAGACTTATATCTTTCTAACTGTCTTAAAAAGATTTTATTTTTACTTAGTATTTGCTTTTAGTTTGCAAATTAAGAAGTTTATTCATAAGAGATTTGATAAGTTGCCACTCTAACAAGTTACTTCAATTTTTTATTATCCTAATCCACGTGTTATTAGTTTAAATAGTATGACATATCACCATTGTATAATATTAACGTAATTAAGATGTCATCTTAGTAGTAGAAAATCATTAATTTTTCCTTATCGAGGAAACATAATAAAAAATACCCCGGTCCAAACAAGATGGATGCGTGGATTTGATGCCAAACTCGCATTATCTCTTCCCCTTTGGTGACGCATCCAGGATCACGATGCAGATACGAAATGTTATTTGTCTAATCCACGGTTAAGTGTTTTCCTCCCTGTGGCGATCACACAATTTGGCTAGGTTGCTGATAAACTATGATACTCTATTTTAAAATATATTTACCTTTAGTCTTGAACATATATATTAAAAAGATATAAAAAATGAAGGAGGATAAGACTCGACTAAGTCATTGTATTGCATGACGAAAGTACTTATACAACGGCAAAAAGCACGCGAGTGGAGGAAAGCGTCGTGCGGAGTACAGTTGCACGTCCTAGCTGTATGCCATGCACAGCATTGGCGAGTTGCTTAAGCTTGGTGTAGTAATCGGTGACGCTGAGATCACCATGAGTGAGGCTGCGGAACTCAGCCTCGAGGTAGATGGCGCGATGCAGGTGGTGGTCGTGGATCGCCGTCTAGATCTAGTGCGCCGTCGCACCGGGAGCACGGACAATTTGTAGGATATCGTACGACACCGTATTGTACAGCCGTTGATGATACAATGATCGATCATGACCCACTCGGCATCCGCGCGTTGGCTGATGGTCGACGGCGTGGCGATGTGAGAGTGGAGCCCGAGCTTGCCGACGATCGAATAGAAGAAGCACCACTATTTTGAATAATTAGGATTGGCGAGGTCCAGAATCGCGGGAACATGGGATTTGATGTTGACTGTTTAGAGGGAGCAGACGGTGGGGGAGTGTTCTGTGTTGGTGCTGTGTTTGGAACGGTGTCACCGGTGAGGGAGGCAGTGGAGGAAGAGGCTGCGTCGTGGAGCGGCGGCTCAAAGGAAAACAGAGAGTTGTTATCCATGAGAAAGTGCAGCGGAAGGAAGGGGGCGTAGGCGTGAGGATCACGACGCGCTAGCTGATACCATGGAGGATAAGACTTATTGTATTGCATAACGAAAGTACTTATACAACGGTAGAATGCATGTGAGCGGAGGAGAGCTTCGTGCGGAGTACAGTTGCATGTCCTAGTTGCATGCCATGCACGTAGCGTGTGTAGTGCGCTTAGGACTCGGTTTAGCCAGAACAAATTCCGTTACAAAAGGACTATAATATTATAATCGATATGGGTGAGTGTGGATCTTAAAATAATTGTGTAAAGTAATAAATAATAAAGTTTAAGAGTAATATAAATAATTTAGAGGTAAACATGATTTTTTTAAAAAATATTAAATTGTTATATTTATGATAAATTTTATATTTTAAAAGATGTATTATTTTAGAACGGAGGAAGTTCATTACTACTGATTTTTTTCTCTTTTCTGTATTGATCGCAAGAATAGCTCTCCGTGATTGCGACAAGGAGAGCGAGTGATGGGAAGCGAGCCGGGACAAAAAAAAACTCTGCGCTGTCTGCATCGTGTAGTGATAAGGATGAAAATAAATTTTGTGCGGTGCTCTGCAATTTTTTTCTATAAAGACTTTTATACGTGTCATTAATCTAGACGGGCTGTTTATGGGATGATTTTACAGTCTACCTCAAAGAATTTATTTTCTACTTAACTATCGGATTAGCTGTGGACTCTCGGTCTCATCCAGGCTCCAGCTGCATCGGTTGCATTTGTCCCTATATAATCGTGGCATCACTCACCTGCTCTGCATCTACCGTGACTGCGCGTGTGAGGGTCTCAGCTGAGTGAGTGATAGTGAGAAGCTGGAGAGGGGAAGAGGGGGGAGAAGCAGATGGGGAAGGGAGGGAAAGGAACCGAGGCGGCGGCGGCCGGTGCCGGAGAGGAAGAGAACATGGCGGCGTGGCTGGTGGCGAAGAACACCCTCAAGATCATGCCTTTCAAGCTTCCAGAACTTGGTCTGTGTCCTCCCTGACCTTCTCGCTCTTTGATAAGCAAATCATCGACGTGCTCTGTACTCTGTTCCGCTACTCCTTTGTTTTGCTGAAGTATCTTCTTTTCAGAAAAGAAAATTTGGTCGGTTCATGTGCTACGTGATCCCCTGAAATCAGTTCAGAAATCTAGGTGTAGCTCTGTTGTAGTACTAGTACTTTGCTTTTTTTATATATAATTTTTTGAAGAAATATCACCGTTTAAGAATTTGAAGAAATATCCCTGTCATGTTTCAGTAATGTTAGTCTTGTTTCATGATTTGATTTTCCCCTCAGACGTGTATAGCTAGGAAAGTTAATTCACCCCTTATGGGAATGTTCCCTCGTTTTTTATGTGATCGAAATAGTCATGAAAAAATTGTATGAATACGTGATATATCACTCTACAAACTACAATTGATCTATACAAATTAAAAATGAAATGATTTGTGGGGTGATATATATTTTCAATTTTTTAATTACTGTTTGGATTGGATGTAAAAACGAGAGATATCTCTTGCTATAGATCCTTTGCTATAGAATCAACATACCGAATAGGGGGTGAATCCCCATGTAGCTTTGTCGCCCACAATTTTTTCAGATATTAATCTTATATTTTGATTATGCACTACTCTCAACTTAATATATGTATCCTCGCAGCTCAATCAGTAAAAAGATATCTATATCAATTTAATTTTGTGCCTTCCTCTGTTTTCTCTAACTTCGCCACTGAACCCAATCATGCTATGCCTGGAGTCTCAAAAGATCATCTCCTGAATTTTGACACGGTGTTATGATATCATTTTTCTTCACAAGCGTGATGCACTCGCATTCAGCTACTGTATTGTGCCACAGTGTGGGGTGGATTAGGGTGAAATGTTATTCCTGAAAAAAATGTTGGATGAAACGAAACTGAAACTGAAACTGATTACCATTTTCAGGGCCTTATGATGTTCGGGTCAGGATGAAGGCAGTGGGGATCTGCGGCAGCGACGTGCATTACCTCAGGGTGATCTTGTTGTTCATCAGCACACGCACAAAAAGAAAAATCTCTGTTTTTTTTTTGGGCTGAAAGCCTGAAACGTTACGAATGATCGAGTGCAGGAGATGCGCATTGCGCATTTTGTGGTGAAGGAGCCGATGGTGATCGGGCACGAGTGCGCCGGAGTGATAGAAGAAGTCGGCGGCGGCGTGAAGCACCTCGCCGTCGGCGACCGCGTGGCGCTGGAGCCCGGCATCAGCTGCTGGCGCTGCAGGCACTGCAAGGGCGGCCGCTACAACCTCTGCGACGACATGAAGTTCTTCGCCACCCCACCTGTCCATGGATCCCTCGCCAACCAGGCAAGCAATCCCATTGCAATTGGTGTCCAAGAAAAAAAGAGACGATTTTGATCAGTCGAATGCAATAATGTGAGGAAATTAATCTGGTTGTGGTGTAGATCGTGCACCCTGGCGATCTGTGCTTCAAGCTTCCGGACAACGTGAGCCTGGAGGAGGGCGCCATGTGCGAGCCACTGAGCGTGGGCGTGCACGCGTGCCGCCGCGCGGACGTCGGGCCGGAGAAGAGCGTGCTGATCATGGGCGCCGGGCCGATCGGGCTGGTGACGATGCTGGCGGCGCGGGCGTTCGGCGCGCCGCGGATCGTGATCGTGGACGTAGACGAGCACCGGCTGTCCGTGGCCAAGTCACTGGGCGCGGACGCCGGCGTGAAGGTGTCGACGAGGGCGGAGGACGTCGGGGAGGAGATCGAGAGGATCCAGGCGGCGATGGGCGCGGAGATCGACGTGAGCCTCGACTGCGCTGGGTTCAGCAAGACGATGTCGACGGCTCTGGAGGCGACGCGGGCCGGCGGGAAGGTGTGCCTGGTGGGCATGGGGCACAACGAGATGACCGTGCCGCTGACGTCGGCGGTGATCCGGGAGGTGGACGTGGTGGGCATCTTCCGCTACAAGGACACATGGCCTCTCTGCATCGAGTTCCTCCGCAGCGGCAAGATCGACGTGAAGCCGCTCATCACCCACCGCTTCGGGTTCTCGCAGAAGGACGTCGAGGAGGCGTTCGAGGTCAGCGCCCGCGGCCGCGACGCCATCAAGGTCATGTTCAACCTCTAGTCCAACTCCAACTCCAACTCCAACAGTTGGTTGAATCCTGCTGCTGCGTCTGTACTGTTACTGCACTTGAATAAAAGGCTTTTACTTCACTGGTCCGGTAGATTCGTCAGAGATGATCTTTGCAAATTAAATGGGCACAGCAAGGAAGAACACGAAAACGAACTACAACCGCAGCTGTTTTTTTTGTTTCAGCTCGACACGACAGCAAGTCAGCAACCGTCGTTGAATGCTTGTCGCAGCCGCCCATGGCGACGGCCACGCGGATGTCGCCGCTGCCGTCTGCAGCTTTTACCTGATCTGTGAACCCGCACTTGTCCACGTCTATGCTTGCACCCCAATTTCCAGCCACAGAGCCACAGAGGTCTAGACTTGCTTCACCCACTCTTAAACGACCTGATTTTTCAATACATATATAAATTGTTAAAAATATTTTATTCGTTAATCAACTTTTTATCATTAGATTTTATCAGAAAATAGAAACTAATATACACGACAAATATTTTTCATGTATAGATCACGCCTGATATTCCTTCACGTCTCATCACAAAACAATTATCTGTAGATTTTTGTTAATAGGCATAATGCGTTAATGCCCTAGATAACTATCATATAAGATTGTTAAGTTATTTTCTACTTTATAGGGACACTTAACCGATTTGACTTATTTAACCATAACTCTCATGTATATAAGGTCAAGTTAGGAAGCCTCTAAAGACATCAATACACATCGAAATATCGAATTACACATTGCATAACACATTGATTACAACCTTAGAGTTTAGATTGATCTATCAAGCCCTTGTAATATGATTTTCTAACCTTATATATACATATATACATATATATATGTGTGTGTATGTGTATGTGTATGCATATATATATGTATGTACGTATATGTATATATATGTGTGTGTATGTGTATGTGTATGCATATATATATGTATGTATGTATATATATCTATGTATATATGTATACATATATATGAAAAAAATTGATCATATACTCTTCACTTAAATAGAAATTGATGAATTACACTTCTGGCTCACATGTCATTGATCTAAGTGGACCCCACATGTCATTGAGATGTGAAAAGTAAATCCTCAATTTTCATCTAAAGAGAGGATATATGATCAAATTGCCCATATATATATATGTATGTATGTATATATCTATCTATCATGGATATACATATTGACATATATTATATGTATTAGATCTAAAATATATATAATCTCTGGTTGGCAAATAATCTTGTTTCTGTTACTCGTCGGTCATATACTTAGTCAACAAATTTATTCGTTAAAAACATTAAATAATTGTCACAAAACTCACTTGTAGACATCTTCCATCTTCTATTTAAAACAGGACCCCGACAGATGGCTGGGCGGAACAGAGTTCCCATTTAATTCTGATAGAGTACCACTACTGTTAGTAATACATTAACCGATTCTACGTTTTCTGGCTTGTTCTTGCTGCCACACGTACAGCGCAAGGGGTTGACTTTGGAGCATGTCGTCATCGAAACTTCTGGTGAATAAAATCTTGGTAACAGGTGTAAACTAAAATGGTCAACTTTCAAAGTTGTCGTAGTTCTTTAAGTAGCAAATGTTTTCACAATTGATCAACCAGCAACAACTTGCTGTGACAAACTCAGATTCCAGAGAAGTGAGTGTTCAATAAAAGTAAATAAAAGTAGGTGTATTTGATTAAGGTGTGTATTTAAAAAGTTGGTGTGAACTGTAGGCGGCTCCTTTAGAATAGAGTATTTTCAAAGAAATCTTGGAGTATTTAATTTAATTACCGTAAAAATCATGTAAAATTCTTGTGTTCCAAACAAGCCTAAAAAGACACCGTGAGCTATACAAAGTTATGGAGTTATAGTTGTGAATATGTGATAAATTGATTTTATAAAACTTAATAACAGTAAATATAATAAGTTTATATAGACTAGTGAAGTAATTGAATAACCTAAACAGTAAAGCCATGAAATCTAGTATAGAAAAAATGATTTCATCGATGCTTATTTGTTTCAGCTTTTAACTTTTTAACTGAATATCTAATTAAAGTTAAAACTGGAAAACTGATTAAACTGATTAAACTGATTGAAAAAGCTTACCCGTGTTTCAGACAGAAGTTGAGTGGCTGAACGCCTGGTCTGAATCCTAGGGTTACAGCAGAAATAGTTGATTAACCAAGATCATCAGATTCATCTCTAATTATTGAATTCCACACTTGAAGCAAAAATAGTAGCAACACTTTGTAACCAATCATGCAAAATAAAATGCATAAAAATCTTGGCGATTTTATCCGCAGGCACAACGATACATTGTTCTGCTAGTGCTAATCTTTGACGTTACCAAATAAATAAATTTTACTTTTAAAAAATAAATTTCCCTAATTTTTATCAAATTCAAATAAAAATATATTAACACGTGTAATATCAAATAAATATACTTTTAATACATGTTTTATCATTAGTTTAATAAAACTAATTTGATATTATAATTGGTGGTATGTTTTTTATAAAAATTATTAAAAACTTTAGAAGTTTGACTCGTGAAAAACTCAACCGAGCGAAGGAAAAAAAAAGATTTACAATTGTTCAGTTTAGTGCGAGCTAGTTAGCTAGCTCCACAGCTCCATTTCATCACCGCCGCATCCTTCGTCGTCCAAGCATTCCACGGTGGTCGGCGGCGGTTCGATGAGCAGTCCCTGCGCCAAGCTCGCGTAGTACAGATGGGCGTCCATACCGCCGAACATGTCGCCGTGGAGCATGCCGTTGTCTAACGCCGCCGACCCTGTCACAACGGCCGCAGGAGTCGCCGCCGACGAAGACGAAGGGGCATTGCGCGTCAGCACGGGCGCCGATCGAGGGCTCGATGCACCGCCGGAGGTGGCAGTGAGGCCCTCGGTCCTCCGTCGCTGGAAGTCCGCCACGGCCTCGTTGGCCGCGCGCTGCACGTCGGGCAGGGCGGAGGCCGTCGCGCGGGGG
>KE370974.1:707464-754492 GCA_000418225.1 Zizania latifolia
TGGCAGCCACTGACCCCCCCTCTCTGTTCTGCGCACGCGTTCTGCCCCGCGGGCCCACCCGCCAGCCTGCCTGCGCTGTGCGCACGGCTGTGGCCACGCTGCCGCAGTGCCCCCCTGCGCTGGGCCGCGCCGGCCCACTGCTGCTGCGCGCTGGCATGGCCGAACAGGCCGACCGGCCGGCCCAAGGCACAGTGCCACTTTTCTTTTTTCCAGAATAATTCTGTTTCGGCTCATTAGGAATAGTAACCTTTCTGTTTTTAGAAAATAAACAAAACTTTAGAAAATCATAGAAAATTCATTTTAACTCCGAATGATCCCGTTCCAGAACCAAAATTTTTATAAAAATCTCAAATTTATTTTGGAACTACTTAAAAATTAAAATTGTCATTTCTCTTATGTGTTTCTTTAATTGTGTGTATATTAATATAGCTTCCGACGCCGACGCCGCTCAAGACCGCCTAGTCGACGACCCCGATTTCGACCTCACCCAAGGCAAGTCTTACTTCGATCATTCTTGAACCCGTACATTGATTAAGATGTTTTAAAAATATTTATATGCATGTTTAGGATGAGCACTCACATACACTGATAGTCTATTGCTTGCGCAATTAAGACAACTAAAACTTAAAATTTGCAAATTAGCCACCTTGCTATTGAATACCATGTTTTACCTTGTCGCCTTAGGATTTACTTTTAAATCCCTTGTAATTACTTAAATTCTTTTTTTGCTTTATAGCCCAATCCTTATACAATGGGTGCACTACACACATACACACACTTATACATGAAACATAACGTGTAGATGTAGATTGGGTGATGATGTACTTTTGTGAAAATGTGTTGTGTGAAATTGATTGAGTTTCGTGAAAATAAATGTTAAGGACCGATTCTTTGGGAAATAGCATGAGCACCTATTCGTGCAACCTTGCGGGTATGTGACAGGTACCCCTGGGCTAGTACTTAGTGGGTTTAGGATATTCCGACTGCCGATGGATATGGAATCGCCGGAGTGGCTCGAGGTTTCACTTGTAAAGTTCCTAACGGGCAAGAGTATTGAGGTTATGGCCAATGGATGTGTTGAGGAGTTAGAGGCGGAGCACCCGCGGGATGTCTAGGGGAGACGAAGGAAGCGAGGCTTCTCGATCCTTGACCGTGAATCTGTCTAGGTGGCAGTGGAGTATCCTAGATTTGCTTTGGAAAGGCCTTGTCCCAAACCTCCCCTACGTCATGGGTGGAGTAAGTTCGTGTCGCAAGGGTAAAGTGTGCGTCTTCAGCTGAAGTATAAACTGTTCGAACAGCCATGCCCACGGTTACGGGCAAGTGTCTTGATGATTTCCCTAGCTTAGTGTTTCTGCTGTTTTCAAAATAAATGGGAGGGTTGGAGCGTTACCAGAGTATACCAGTGGGTATACGGCTAGCCTTAGTGGCTCGCAACGTTTTTGTGTGGAGTGGGAAGTCGAAAGGCTTCATAGGGAGTGATGTGAGGAATTAAACTAGTTGAGCGATAAAATATGGATTGGGTCGAGAGATTGATTAAGGGGAACGCTTTCCTGACGGATGGGCAAGTTAGTACCGGTGAATGATGATAAGTGATGAATAGTTGAGATGGTGATGATAAGAATTGATGGTTTGATGTGATAAGATAAAATTGATGACAAGATAACTGTGGGACTTGTTGCAAAGCAGTCCTGGTTTGGTGAAGATGAGAGAATTGGATAGTTATTATCTGATACTATTATTGTGGAAGCGGATAGAGGTTAGGGCCTCTACCCGCGGGATTAAGCACTTAGAAAATTTTAAACTATATTCCTTTGAAAGCCCTTGCCGCTCTTTGTACCCTTGCATTTATATTTATTTTTCAAGACTTGTTGAGTACTCTCGAGTACTCACCCTTGTTTTTACCACTACCATCCTAGAGTACGCAAATTTGCCGGAGGACGAGGACAATTACGAAGAGGAAGAGGAAGAGGAAGATGTTGCAGTCGAGGATCCAGAAGAGTAGGATCTCGGGCCTAGTCTCCAAGTGGAGGAATTAGACAGTAGTTCATGCATGTTTTGTGTCCTTGAATGATGTATTTCCTGCCGCTGTGAGGTATGCCTCTAAAAGCAGCTTTGTAAGACTCTAAGTGTTGTAATAAGTAGGTCTGCGATGAAACTATTGCTGAATGGAACGACTTTATTTTAAATTCGTTTGTCTTCGATAAAGTAGCGGCTCGTCCATTTCGATGATATTTTTGAAATCCAGGACAGGTCGTTACATGATCCCAGGTGATTTAAACCAATTTAATGAGATTAAAAGGGGCCGTTTAAACCCTAAACGGTAACCCCCAACCCCTACAATATATAAAGAGATTGGGGGCACCCTTTAAGGGAGAGGTTCTTTTGAGCAATCACGCATACAAGCACACATGATTAGGGCTATTATCCTCCGAGAGGCCTGAACTTGTCTAAAATCTCCCGTCTCTCGTTGTTTGTGAGGCAACCATTGAATCTCGATCACAGTCTTCCTCATATACTTACATAAATCTAGTCCTCGGGTATCCTCCATGGACACGATTGTTTTTACGTAACGACAATAGCCTTAGCTTTATTACTCATTACTCTACCTAATCATCTACACTCACCGATTTTAAGTAGAATATTATGTTTATTTTCTAAAAATAAAGTCACTTCATTTTAGAAACAGAGAGTAGTATCTTAGAATTAGAATTACTAAGAATAAAATTTTTAACACGACTGAAATATTATTAGCTGCCCTCACCAGTGGCATGCATCGATCGTCGGTCCGTGGCCACATGGAATCCAGAAACCCAGGCGGCCCAAGCTGCATCGGTGGTCGTGCAACATGTCCATGGCGTACGCACGCACGTCCTCGCCGGTCCCGCGCCGGCCGGCCGGCCGGCGTCCGCTCGCCGGCCGAAACGCGCCGTGCATGCATGCGCGCCCTGTTTTGTTCGCCAGCAGGCGCCGGCGCGCCGCCCCTGGCATAAATGACGTACCTACGTGCCGTACGTGGAGGGTGTATACAGCGTATTTCGTTTTGGTATTTGTGTAGTGATAGATACAAGGTGTTTTTGATTCTAGAGCACTTTTATAAAGTCTTGTTTCACACTACCACTAATAATAATAGATAAAATAGTATTACGCCTATTATATATTATCTTTGTTTTAAAATATAATGTGCATATATTTTTTTAGAAAAGTTAGCATTTATAACTTAATTTTTTGACTGATAATTAAGCTAATAATTTTAGATATAGTGTTATTCGTATCAAACAATTATATTGATATTTGAAAATAATTTTATATATTATTTCTAGGTATGCCATATAGTGTTATGAATTTCAGATGCGGAGAATGTGGACGTGTCCACTGGAGTACGGGCCATCTAACAGATCTATCAATCGACCAAGTAAGATCGATTGCTTAACTAATTGTAGCATGCAAATTGTACAACGCCCGGCCCACACTACACCGTACGTAATTCGATCTCGGTCCCTAACTGAGCTAGCAAGCTACGTATAGTACGTGCAATGCACACAGGCTAGAAACCGAGCTCGCGAATGGACCAGGAGTTATACGTACATGGCTCAAGGACGATGGCCGGAGCAGCTTGCTCGATAGAGGCATAGAGCTGCAGTTGGATACATGCATGTATGGCTAGCTGGGCTTCATTAGTTCAGTGTCCCTCGGATCACAGACCAGCTAGCTAGCATACGTCTGCAACATTTACATGTACCAATTACCAAAATAGACGACACTGAATCAGGGATGGTAACTGGTCTAAAAATCACGAGTTTAGTAGAAATCCATATACAAAGTAAACTTTCAAAACACACTTAAACTCGTGCACATGAAACCACGCGTGTTTTAAATCAAATCCTTATTCAAACTCATCAGGTATCTAAAACCTAACAAAAACCCATAAATTTACCACAGCAAAAATTATAACATAAGTAGAAGCTAAAACAAACGTAAAGTCTAAAGCAGAACTATAAAAATAGAGACAACTTGACCCAATTTAAGCCCACACCCATGATCCTTGAGCTAAAAGATTTGGCATATACATACACAACTATTGATCGATCACAAGTTAGTGGCCCATCGATCGGCTGATCAATTTCTCACGTGCGCTCTATTGATCTATCTGTTGGATCTCGATCGATAGATCGATGTGGACCATGTCTAGTATCAGGCTATCAGCTAGCTGGGTTACACACATGCTTCTCTACAGGAATTGCAGGCTACGTGGCTGCAGCAGCCTTGCATGCATATATGCAGACCATATATTATCGATGGATCGATCGCCATCTATCGACGTACGTACGTGTGCGTCGTCTTTACCACGGTAGCCTACAGTCCCCTACACGTTGCTCCAAAATTTACCCACATGCCCACCACTTGCATCTGCGAGGCTGCTGGCCGGCCACTATATACTGACCTCTCGTTCCTTCGTTGATCATCATCATGGCGGCAATGCATGCGTGCAGAAAAGATGGCCTTTTGAAAAGTTCATCTATATCTGCCGATCGATCGATTGTTAATTAGCTTGCAGTTGCGGCAGTTAGTTAGTTAACGAAGCTTAGGAGTTAAATAAATATTTGGCAGTAGTGATGGTTCAACGTTTAAGGCGTGTTGTCATAAGATAATAATATCTTACCATTAATTTAGCTAACACTTCTCTAATTTAATATTGATAATAATAGTACGATGACTTCAATATTCTATTAAAACTCGTAATGGGTTAATTTATATCGATATGAGATACTAGATCGGCATCCATCAGTCCCTGACCTGCACTGCTCTAAGCTGCCTCTGCATGCTCGATCGATTGTGCGTGCGTTACGTTCAGAATTCCAGATTTAGGTCCAATGAAATTAAAATCAACTTTTCATCTAGAGCACTTTCGCTGTCTATTCAGCCAACCGATCTATTGTTTGTAAATTTGATAGTATATACGTACGTACTCCGTTTAATTCTAAATTAAATTATATTGTCCATCCTACACAAAGGAGAAAGGAAGCACCACTATTAAGACTCTTTTGAGCGCAGAAATGTTACATATTTTTATATGAATTAAACTAAATACTATAAAATTTATTTGAAAATATATCGTTCAAAAGAATCTCTAATTTCCTTATGGTTAACTAATAATAGAACAACAATCTGTACAGTACCGTAGGTTCAGAAATCTCATGTTTAGTTAAAAAAATTAATAGAGTAAGTGTAGTACACAATGCACAGTTTCTATATTTTTATGTCATATAGTTCTAGATATAATTATTATCTTAATACACAATATTAATTCAATATACTAATTTAATATCACTTTTATCTCATAAGATGTTGTGTAAAAATTACGTCTCATGCAAGATCTATCTAATTTTCTTATATTTTTTCATTTAATATATTATCATATCATCTTTTATTTTAATTTTAATGATATACTATTTAATTTAATGTTATGGTACTAGTTGTGCATTGAGACTACCCCGATATATACAGTACACAAGTTGCTTACGTGGATCACAAACAAACTGGGCTCTGCAGGTGCATATATAATCTATCATATCTGCAGCTACTGCCAATCTAGCTTAAGTATTGCATTTGTGCCCTGCTGCTAATTATGTTAAAAGCAGATCAGTCGATGTAAATATGTAATGTACTCGATTGTCCAGCCTTTGTCGGAACTTGGATGAATCTCCTTTTGTTAAATGTGCTCCTTTGGATGAAACAGGCAAGGTGCGTTTGTTGTGCACATTAGCTAAAGAAATTAAAACCAAGTGAGCTACAGCTAAGCATGCTAGTTCAGTCCATTTGATTTTCATTTCAGGACAAGAAGAAAAAACATTACAGATATAACAACAGGAATTAAGCAGCAGTATGTAGTAGAAAAGCTAGCGGTTCAAGCTAGGCTTAATTATGTCACTAGTACAAAGGCGTATACCATATATATAGGTGTGTCGATTCCTTTAAAATAGACATATATGAGATATTTCACACCCACCTTGATGCACACCTGTGTCCAAACTTAATAACTATCACATATGAAATAGCATATACGCCGATTCTCAACATAAACCGACACATATGGTTGAGCTACCTGTATGTGTCGATTTCTTGCGGAACTGCTATATATGAGGTGCCCTAGGCAGTCACCATAACAGTTATAGTGCTTCGTATGAATCGGCATATATGTTCTAGCTAGTGCGTCCTGCTGAGCCACATCCACATGTTCACGTTTAAAGCCCACACATATTACCCTTTTTGGTACTAGTTATGAACCGACATTAATAATCTTGTGCTATCAACGTCGTTTTAGTGGTGCTAGTACTATAATCGATACATATGGGCATAGTTTGAAAAACCTAACAAGACTAATTGTTAGACTAAAAACAAGGTGAGCAAGCCGGTTTTTTCTTGAACCAGTACTGATTTTAAAGAATTGGTGATTCAATGTTACCACACAAAATACATCTCCAACATAGTTACATACGTCCAATGAATCAGAAAAATGAACACCAAAAATACAAAGACAAATCATTTAAGCTTGCACTCAACAATTAAATTACGAGGTGATTGTGTTTTTAGGATTGCATACATGAGCTATTGAATAGAATAGAGTACTACTAAATTTGTGTGATGCTATTGTTTTACTCAAGAATGAAGGAAAACTTAAAAAAAACTAAGCAGGAGCATCAGTGGTAGGGCTTAGTACGTAAGAACTGACTGTGGCAGAGAGACTAAGGGCCTGTTTGGTATAGCTCCAACTCCAAGATTTATGCTGAAGCTGAGGGTTTGTATAATATAATAAAATAGATTAAACTTTTATTTTTAATATAAAATAAAAACTAA
The DNA here is from genome assembly GCA_000418225.1 of Zizania latifolia. NCBI lineage: Eukaryota > Viridiplantae > Streptophyta > Magnoliopsida > Poales > Poaceae > Zizania > Zizania latifolia. Next base: position 714,320 of record KE370974.1, read on the forward strand.
ATTACTCAACTAAATACTCTTAATCCATCTACAGCTCTAGCTCTAGGATTTTTTGGAGCTAGACTAGACTAGCTCTAAAAAAATTCTAAAGCTAGAACTGCCCCAGACAAGGTCTAAATTAAAACAACCAGTGCACAGACGGTCATATCTATAAACCAGTGAACCAACCATCGGACCGGAAACCACCAGTATGGTTTTTTATATTATGCGTACGCATGGGTGGTTTTCAACCGACACATTTTGTGCTAGCGTGTGTTTGTGGCGTATGATGTTAACACATTTGAAGGCTTTAGCGGTCTCCTGACGAGGAATCCCTCGTAGCTCCGGTTCCGGGCCAAACAGGGGCCTGCATGCTTCAATCAGCAAGCCTTTTCTGCTGTTGAGAGGGATAGCTAACTAGCTAGTTAGCTAGTGCATTTAATAACCTTTTTATCTCTGACACGGCAGTGATCAGACTTGTACTTGATGATGCAGCTATTGCAGCTGACGAAAGCGGACGGCAATTAACAGTTTTGCAAACTAGGTTCAGGAGCCCTTAATTATGAGGGCGCTCAGCACCGACATATGAACTGTCAGTCGGATTACGCAGAATTATTAACCAGAATAATTGATGATGCAAACTCACAGATTGACTGCTAAGTAATCAATACTACTCCCTCTGTCTGAAAGCTTTTTAGTTTTATTTCAATTCAAATTACGCTAAGTTTGATTAAGTCTACAGTGAAGATTATTAACATATAAAAATATATTTCATAATAGATTTAATGATGCTTAATTGATATAATAGTAATAATAATAATTATTTTTCTAGAAATTTAATCAAACTTAGAATAGTTTGACTTAGGGTAAAATCATAATTTTTTATATTTTGAATGGAGGGAGCAGTAAGAGCATATTTGAGGAGCTTTTACCCTTTTTGAATCTAACCCTTTTTGAATTGTTCATATTCTGACTCTAAATTATGAAACTTAATATATAAGTACAAAATCTGGAAATAAATGGAACCCAAAAGCCGAAAAACACATTAGATGCTTCTTGCAACTTGAGGCTCCATCAATGCGAATCTCAAGTTTTACCCTGCCCATGTATAGATGCCAAATTAAAGACAGACGAGTCATGCCAAATCAGAGTGTGACCAATTAGCTACCCATGGACGGTGTAAATGCACACTGAAAAAGATGACGAATGTCAAATCATTCACAAGTAACAATAATATTGAGATCCTATGTATATTAACCACTGAAGAGGTTAATTAATTAACAGTAGTTAATTAAGCCCCACAAATAGATTAGACAAAAAACCGTGAGTGTGCCACGTGTGTGGTGAACATAATCACATCACCGTGCCGCTATTTGCTACTCGTCTCGTCTCTTCAGTTTTACATAATTTGAAAAGGAGAAAATTAGATGGATGCATGCATCATCCCAATATCGATCGTTCCAACCCTAAAAATCTCGAATGGATGCTAAAAAAAAAGGTAGAAAGGAATTTGTGGAGTAAGTAATACTCCATGTCGGAGAGATCAACTTAGCACGGTTACCACGAGCAAGCCACTGTCCACGTGTACTTTGGACTCGTCTGCATGGCCACTTTTGACGTTGCAATCGTCAACGGCGGCGGCGACGACAGTGGCAACGGCGCCGGTCAGCTCGCGCGCGCGAACGGCCTGCTCTGTCCAGTCCGTGCGCTGCACGGCGAGAAGCATCAGCGCCGCGCACACCAGCTGGGCGGCGAGCATGCCGGCCCACATGCCGCGGAAGTCGAGGCGCGCCGGCCAGAACGCCAGCGCCAGCGCGGCTGGCATGCCGACGCCGTAGAAGGCGGATACGTTAATCATCGCTGCCTTCGCCGGCCGCGCGCTGCCTCGCAGCACGCCGCACCCGGCCGTCTGCGGGCAGTTGCCAAGCTCCGCCGCGCCTAGTATGGGCAGAGCCGAGGACGCCAGCTGCATGATGGCGACGTCGGTGGTGAACATCCGCGCCCACACACCCCGCAAGGACGCCGCGAAAGCGAACGCCACGACGCCTAGCACGGCGCCGCAGACCAGCCCGACGCGGGCCACGAGGCGTGCCCGCTCCGGCCGCCCCGCGCCGAGCTCGTGGCCGACGCGCGTCGACACGGCGCAGCTGAGGGAGTGCGGGAAGATGTACACTAGCGACGTGGTTTGTATCAGTATCCCCATCGCCGCCACCGCCGCCTTCGGGTCGGCGAGCACGCCGCAAAGCAACACCATGATCTCGTACCACCACCATTCCAGGCACACCGACATGCAGCTGTGCACGGAGAGCTTCACCAAGCACCCCCAGTCCATCGCACCGTCGTTGGCCGGCACCGCGCACGCGGCCGCTTTGACATCATTGCCGCCGTTATTGCCATGAATCAAACCGGAGAAACAGGCGTATGCCACAAGGAACAGCAGGAAGTTTAGGTTGGTGCAGACGGCGCCGATTGCGACGCCGCGGATCCCAAGGTGGAGGCTTTGCACGAGGAGGAAGTTGATGGGGACGTGGAGCAGGAGAGCGGCGGCGGCGGCGTACGTGAGCGGGAGCGTGATGGACTGGGCGCGGAGGTACACGCGCACTGGGTGGAGGAAGGACTGCACGACGAGGTCCGGGAGCGAGCACAGGATGAACTCGTAGGCGCAGGCAGCAATGTCGGGGTCCTGGCCGGTGGCGACGAGGACGCGGTGCATGGCGACCCAGAGCAGACTGATGGGAATGGACGCGACCAGGAGCAGCATGACAGTGCGCCGAAGCGCGGCGGTGAGGACGGACGTGCGGCCGGCGCCGAAGGCCTGGCCACACACAGGATCCATGCCGGCGGCGAGGCCAGAGAGGACGGAGTAGCCGGTGATGTTGGCGAAGCCGAGCGCGAGGGAGCCGCCGGCGAGGGGCAGGCGTCCAAGCCGGCCAAGAAAGAGCATGGACACCAGGGAGCGCATGTATATCAGCAGCCCAGCGCCGACCATCGGCATCGCGAGCCGCACGATGGACGCCATCTCGGCGATCGCGCCGCCGCCGCCGCCGCCGCCGCCTGCTGCACGCGCTGACCTCGGGCGGTCACGCAGCGCGGGGAATGCCTCCGGTGGCGGGAGCAGAGGCTCGCGGCATTGTGGTGCCTCGGAGCAATGGCACATTGTAACGTGGAGGCGTGTGTTGGGTTGGGTCCTACAGTAGTGTGTGCAAGCTAGCTGCAAGTTACAAAGTTGTCTTCTTGCTCAGCTGCCTAGCTATCAATGGTGGTGCTTTGTTGCTGCAATGGTGGTGATGCCTGTGATGGAGAAGAGGTTGCAGCCTCTTGGAAGTATTTATAACTGATAAAGCGCCGTGCTGACATCAATTCTAGATTTCTAGATGGTCGCATATATCAGCATACACGATTTTTTTTTAATTTTCCATCCAAGACTTTTCAGGGTTCAGATTTTTTGAAATGTATTTTCAAGCCTCTTGAGTCTTGATTAGAAAATTAGATTGATGGTCTCCATCAGGAATGCTCTGTTTTATGGTAGTCAATCGAATACTTTCACTTCTCAAGTTTTTTTGGGACACCAACTGCCAGTATTTTCTTCAGGTTATGTTGCCAAATGGTGTTGACTCATGATGGAGAAAAGAGCAGATTAATTGCACCGTAGGCGCTAAACGTACCTACGTAGAATTAGTGATGGCAATTTTGTTGGTGATACAAGTATTGTGGTATCCAATCCAACATACATGTGTTTTGGTTTAAATTTGTGTCACGGGTTGGCTGGTTTGGTGCCGGTTCTAGTTGGGTGTGGGTTTAATTTGAAACCCGTTGGACCCTAAGGATTTACTCAGATATTTCAGTTTCAGCTTCACATTCTGTTTCCACTTCTGATTTAGATTATGCTTCTGCTTTAGCTTTAGATTTTGCCGTTGCTTCTCCTTCTATAACCCACGTGTTTTTTGTTGAGTTCAGACACATATTTTATTTGAAACCCATAGATTTCACAGGTGCAAGTTTAAAAATATTTCATCGATTTACTTTATGGGTGGGTTTTTACTGAATCTTAACAGGTTTTAGACCCGTTGCCATTGTGTGGAATGCAAAAATCTATTGTATTATTGTAGCAGCGAGAGTTGCTTCCAGTAAATATTTAAATCCAGTTAAGTTCTGCATTTTAAACAGAGTTGTTTGGAAAACAGGATTACCCTATGTAGGAACTGAACTCTGTCTTACGAATATTTTTGTGGAATTCTGATAAAGTCTAAATTTAACACCTTTTCGAAAAGTAGCAAATGATTTCCAGTCTGATGTAAATATGGCATGTCACTTATTAAAAATACAGCAAGTTCTATATGATTTTGACTGTTATGAGTATTTGCATATAGTTTGGTCTGCTTGGCAAGACCAATTCCATCATATGCAAAATTGCAAATGAATAGACCAAAATTTTTCTTCAGGGTTGTGCAGTCTACTCTGTCACCATCCTCTCAAATCCTACATACACAGGGCCAGAATCAAAAATATATTATGCCTAGACTTAATCCAACTGTTCTTCCATAATCATTTATTTTTTAAATATTTTTATACAATTTTATATTAATTTTCATAAAGGAGACAGTGATAGTTATAGTACTCAAGTCACAACCACCGTATGTCTGCGCCACTGTTATTTGTGCAACTAGGCGAGTGGATCCGTCTTCACACGAGGACTGAACTGATGAGACAAAATTAGGGGCGCCGAAACCAATTTATTCCACTCAAACCATATATAAAGTGAATGTCTCAATGATAACCAAATTAAAGTTTGTGAAAAAATGTGAAACACGTTTGGTTTGCTAGCAATTTCAGAAACTGTCATTCCATTTCTTTTTTCAGAGTCAGCAAAGAGATACCTTGAACAAGAAACATGATGACGAGACGAATTGGGATGGGATCAAACAAAAAGAATAAGCTGAACATGCATCAACAGCCGACCTAACATTTCAGTGGCCTATATATACCAAAACTAAAACAATACCATTAAACATAAACTTTAAAATATTTATATATTAATTACAAATATAATGTTATAATGTTATAAGTATTATAAATATAATCTTTCATTACATGGCGCTATTAACCATACTGCCCGAGTGCCTAGCTTATACCATTTTGTAACTTGAATCCATTGGACATGCACACCCAACATACGGCGCTTGTCAAGCATGGCTGATTGATTAATTGAACCTCTCGTAAACTGTAAAGTGCTTGTTTGGAAATTGGAATGTGCGAGTTTTCAATTAATCATATGCTGATTATGAAGTGATTATACCCTAACACAGTTTTTCATAAGTTTTACAAAATAAAGCTACTTGGTGTAGTCCAGGACTAGAGAGATCATACCAAATCTCTATAAAACATTGCAATGTGAGCTCTGGCCAGAAGTACTGAAGATCAGTATATGTCATCTGGAAGTACTATAAACTAGTCCATCAAACTCAACAACTTATTTATTTATCAGAATCGATTCTGACATCCTGTATCTCTGGAAGACATGTTTCACTGGTCTTTGTTTAGTAATAAAAAATTAGTAATCTCGGTGAGTTAAATTAATTATATATGCCTACGAGTAGAGTAGACATTAGTGAGTTGGCTTTATACATTTATACATCTACCTCATGTGTATATAGGCTACGAAACTTGAAAGAGTATACATGATTTTTCTAGGAATTTTAGTCCGCTCCTTGACCTATAAAAGAGGAGATATATGCGAGAGACTGGCTGTAGCTTTGGAGAGAATTTTATAGGAGGGAAGTTTTACGGTCCTCCAAGAGATACTAAGAGGTATTATAATTTTAATGTAAATTTTGGTACATATCAGTATCTCACATACTAAAAGATATTAAAATTAATACTAAAATTATAGTATCTCTCGGTACCGGACATGATGGAAATGTCAAGAAAGCTCTATAGAGATGAGCTGATATGAATCAGTCTTATTAAGGCTTAGCTTTTGCTATACTAGTTCATAGCTAACTTGGTTATTGTTGTAATCTTTCATCTTCATGAATATTTTTTTTTAATTCTCGTGTTTGTATTATTTACTTTTCTACAAAGTGCGTTTTACATTTCAGTAGTGTGAGTGTCCTACATGCTCGTGTGTATGCGTTTTGAATTTTCTTTTTTCAATCTTTCAGATAAAAAGACAATGATTTAAATAGTGTTTCAAATCTTTAGATCAATAGAATTTTCACAATCCCTGGTATCTTTTATTTCAATGACTGATGGCACACGGTAAAGACAAGTAACTTCTCTATAAGGATGATTATTTAGTACTTAAGCTCCATATCATGACTTCTCGAATCTATGCTTATTATAAATATTGTAGATATAAACATACACATGTTTATGGATGTGCATATTTCTATCCACATCTCTATAATCTACAGAGTTGATTACATAGTACTTGAACTCCTCACCATGAATCAAAATTGTCTGGGCGTACAAGCATTAAATGTCTTCTCCACATTAATATCAGTCGGATTCTCCGACCGGTACTAAAAGTCTTCTCTCTAGTATCAGATGGGTACTATAGACATTAGTACCAACCAAGTTCCCTAGCCGGTACTAAAAGTCTTTTCTCTAATATCGAGTGAGTCACCATTTGGTGCTAAAGAGAAGTTCTACTTCCGTTATAACTTTGAGTGACTTCTTGTTTCTTTTTTGGCCACTACATACCACTGTTGCTACCGGCTCGAATGAAAATGAGTACTAAAAGGGATGGAAGCAAATCTATTTATGTAATAGTGGATTCTACGACCACCTCGATCGAAAGTGTGCATTCGGTACAAAAATGATGGACAGATGCAATGAGATTGAAACACACATGCTTGCTCTGCTCCCTGAAAATGGGAGACTCTGATGGACGGCCGTGCCCCAGCACTGAACTTTCTTTTCCTCGTCATGCTGATTTTTCGCAGCATGCCAGGATTGCCAGCTGACCCCTGTTCTGAATTACCTTCATGTTGGCATTCAGTGAGCACTACTAGTTGGCATATTTAGTGTGTGGAGTGTTGTCCTGCCATTTTTTTCAGAACATGGATGTACAGAACTGCCTGGACTGAAGAATGGGGTTTCACTGACTGTGCCTGTAAGACAGCTTGGTATCATTTTAGATTTCAAATATAATGATTTAGATTTCTGATTCTTCTTATAAATGATTCTGACTGTGCCTGGCACCGTACAAAGAGTAGCCAGTAATGCCATTCGATCGATCGATCTCGATTTAGGAAAGGCTGCCCAATTGCATCTCTCTTGTGGTGGCACCCAATTGCATCCCAATTTGCAGGCTGTTAGGACGATCTACAGGGTGGTCCGCACGGGCGAGGTTACTCTGTAGTCGACTACAGAGTGATTTTGTCACTGCATGTGGATCCTAGTACTCTCAGATTCACATGTCAGTTATAAAATCATTGCAAAAATAACTACAGAGGATTTTATTTGGGTCAACATATATTTAAGGTCTCGGTACAAGAGACAAAATAGAGCCTACAGCTAAAAAATTTATCTAACCAAAACAATTTTTTATTTAATTATATAACACAAATACATGTTATTTCTTATGGTACATATGAATATATCAAATATTAATATGATTGGGAGACGAATAAGCATCAAAACAACGAAAAAGATGAATCCACAGATCTTATCATAATCACTAATTCACCTCTAACTATTCTCTAATAAGTAATTACATTTACATATTGGTATTTAGACATTGATAGACCTTCTTTTTGTTATATGATTAGGTATATGCTTAAGTTAATTAGAATATGAGTTCCGATTTTTTTGGCATATGTGGGTGGTGGCCACCTTGCCCTTGCTAATTAATATCAAAGGACCTGACGATCTAGGCGGTGTAGGTGTGTCCCGGTCATATGCCACAGCCAGAAAACCAACACATTATGCAGGTATGTCCAAGTCCAACAGTAGCTTCAGCTTCATAGTTTTCCAAGCTACTGTGCTCCTAACAGTCCGGCCTGAAACCATGAAGGCATTCCCTAAAATTCTTGCAAATTTCATGTATGATTGCACAAGTGATAACATTCATCAGAAGCTGGATTTTTTTTCCTTATCCTACGTCCCCGAAGGGCCCGAATTTAATAAGTGTGTCCTCTCTAGATGCAGCAGCCCACTTGAAGTGAGACAGTACAACACATAGCTGGCTTCAATTGCGCATGCGTCATCCTGGGGAACTTGACTCCTTGCTGTCCATTTGATATACAGACGATGAACAAGCACGCATCCATCCATGCCTGACGATGATGTGTGTTGTGCTAACACCACCTGAAATCGCCTTGTCCGTTTGCATGCATATGCAGTTACACATGCTTGCCTGTTTGTTAATTGATTGTTCCTCTCCATCTCGACAGCCACCTCAACGAAAACAAACATGGCCGGATCCTTTTCTCTTCTTTCCCTGACAAAGCTGATGCAATGCACCTACGTGTGCTAGCTGCCACTAGAACAGACATGAATTTCCAGCAGGCGTTTTTAATTAGGCTAGCTCGATCTGTGGACAGCATGCATTTAGCAGCTAGCAGATCATAGCATTAGTGATCATGTTATGCCAATTCATGCATATGCCATGCATGCATGTGGTGTGTAATCCTATGCAAACTTGCAGTAATTAGCCATCTGTCCTCACACTTTTGTTTTGGTTATGGAGAAGTGCATTGTTTGGGTAATTCAGTTAGGTGCGTGTAATCCGGCATGCATATTATTCTGGCGTGTTCACGCAAATTAAAGCCTTTTTGTTAATCTGATGGATCAGTGACTGTGATCTCTGCATGCAGATGCAGTCTGATCTGCCTGTACCTAGTTAGCCCCTCTCGTTTGAGAGAAAGCTGGAGCTGGATCCAGGAGCAGCAGCAATCAACTCCTGGACGCGCGCAAGAAATGATTATTTGCTGCATGCCGATTGACAGATGAGGCGACGGACCAGCAAATTCACTGCTGGAAAGAAAGCTAGGAAATAGACGCTGCTTTGGATCAATATAATGTGGATGTCTCGATCTTAGCGCGAAACTGGAGATCATTCCAGGGTGGATGAACTTAATCTGCATGCGTCGTCGTCGTCGTCCGGTTCATGAAAGAAAGGAAAAGGCCTTTCCTTGTTGGCAATAGATGAATAGAAGCTTGCTTTCTTAGGACAAGATGCAGTTCTGGACTGTTTGGTGTTCTTGCCTAACTTCTTCAGATCTTGGGACATCCAGATCATAGAAATAACCCTATGGATGGAGCTAGCAAGAAATTATTTCTTCCAATTTGGCACGAGTTCTTAGCAAATGTAGCCTAGTCTCCCATGTTCAGTGCATGGCGTTGTAATAAATCTTTGCCTGATCCGAAGATCCGATCGATCAGAAAGCATGCAAGAAACCTCAAGATGTAAGAGCAGACAGTCGGTAGAGGGAACGGAAAGGGATAAAGATCATAATTAGGCCCATAACAACAAGCTGGCCTCTGATCGATGAACAGGCCTAGTTACTTAGAGAAGCTGCTTTTCTGGAGGCACATGCATGCTGGGTTTCTGATCAGACTGAACGGAATGCACGCGAAAGCTGATCAACGCCGCGATGCAATATGCAGTCAGCAGCAGCAGCAGGTCGAGACCTTCCATGCATGCGTGATGCGTGTTCATGCAACGCCTCTGTTGCATGTATGTTCAGTTGGGCTAGCTCAGGGAGATCAAATTGATAGGTTATGCTTATAGGATCTCTAGGTTTAGGTCTAGCAGGGCAATGCGTAGGGATGAATATGATCAAGGCCATAGATCAACTCAGAGAGAGAAAAGCAATACCTCCGGGTTTGCTTTAAGACGAGTTCGCTATGAGGTCAGACCGGTGAGATAGACAATGATGATGCGTAGTGGTGAGGGAGTCTTCCCGTCGCTTCAGTGCACTCGTTAGATTGGGTCACGTTAGAGATGTGGGATGGAGTACAGGCACTTTGAATAGCAGCCGTTAGCAAGCCCCTGCCTCCTCCTTTTATATGCGCTGCGCGACGGAGGCCCTATCAACCAGAATTGGTTGGACGCCCCCGATCAGGGCGCGAGATAGGCGTGGGGAGGAGAGGGACTCAGTCTCCCTCTCCTCCCGGGAAATCTAACTAACATTCTCTCCTTAGATCTCAACTTAATTCTTATCTTAAACTTAACTCAATACCTGTTCCATTACAGATCAATGTATAGAACATGTTGCGTCACAATAGTCAGTTACGTACTACGAGACTCAATAACTACAATGCACCATTCCATTCTGAAACGGATTCTTAACTTATTTTGGTCCCTTATTATCCAAAGATCATAGGCTTTCCCTTAAACCTATGCCGGCTAAGTGTTCTCTGAACACATTGGGTGATAAACCTTTAGTGAGCAGATCCACGGTACTTATATGCTCAAGACTAATAGTTTGATCTTGGATTTTCTCCTTAACAATATAGTACTTAATATTGATGTGTTTGGCAGCACCACTCTTCTTGTTGTTATGGGAGTATAATACTGCTGGCTCATTGTCGCAGTACAACTTAAGTGGTCTTTCAATGCCGTCGACCACTCTAAGACCGGGTATAAATTTCTTAAACCATAATGCCTGTCCGATGGCCTCATAACATGCTACAAATTTGGCATACATCATCGAAGATGCAGTGATGGTCTGTTTGGAGCTTTTCCACGATATAGCTCCATTTACGAGTGTGAAGATGTAACCTGACGTGGACTTCTCAATATCCACACATCCCACAAAATCTGAATCTGAATAACCCACTATTTTAAGGGTATCTGATCTTTCATACGTTAACATGAGGCCTTTTGTGCCTTGTATATATCGCAAGGCTTTCTTAACTCCTTTCAAGTGATCTATCCCTAGAATTTTTTGATATCTACCAAGCATCCCGGTAGCAAAAGCTAAGTCAGGGCGAGTACAAATTTGAGCATACATCAAGTTTCCGACAGCAGAAGCATATGGAACCGATTTTATTTGATCGATCTCATATTGATTCCTGGGACATTAAAAATTCCTAAACTTATCACCCTTAACTATCGGAGCAGGCGTAGGCTTACAAGCGTGCATACTATATTTTTTTAGAATCTTTTTTAAGTATGTCTTCTGTGATAATCCTAATACCCCTTTATTTCTATCTCGGTGAATCTCAATTCCCAATACATAGGAAGCTTCACTAAGATCTTTCATATCAAAATGTAAGGACAAGAAGCTCTTAGTTTCTAATAGTAGACTGACATTGCTACTTGTAAGCAAGATGTTATCCACATACAAAATGAGGAAAATAAATTTTTTATTCTTAAACTTAGCATAAATGCAGTTATTCTCTTCATTTTCCTTAAACATAAATTATCTTATGGTTTCATCAAATTTGAGGTACCACTGCCTGGAGGCCTGTTTTAATCCATAAATGGATTTAGTTAAGTGGCATCCTAAATTTTCTTTCCCTTTTGTGACAAAACCCTTATGTTGTGCTATATAGACATTCTCATATAATTCCCCATTGAGAAATGCTATCTTTACATCCATCTGATGCAATTATAAGTCATAATGCGCCACTAATGCCATAACGATTCTGAACGAATCCTTAGATGAAACAGGTGAAAATGTCTCATTATAATCTATTCCTTCTCTTTGAGTGAAGCCTTTCGTCACAAGTTTTGCTTTAAATCTGTCGATATTCCCTTGAGAGTCACGCTTAATTTTGTAGACCCATTTACAGCCTACTGTTTTGGCTCTTTAGGAATTTCTTATAATTTCTAAACTTTGTTGATACTCATAGACCTCATCTCATCTTCCACAGCCTCAAGCCATTTGGATGAGTGGGGACTTCTAATGGCTTCTTCAAAAGTGGCAGGATCGTCCTCTATTTGAATTTCTTCACTCATATAAACCTTATAATCGTCAGGAATAGTTGATCTTCTTACTCTTTGTGATCTTCTGATGTTCTCTTAGTTTAGCACATCATTTTCTAAGTGCGGGGGCTGTTCTTCTTCTTCATTAACAACATCTAAAACTTCAGGTTCCTGAATAACAGGAGCCTCATGAACAATAGGTATTGCTGATGAAGATCCAACCACAGGTGTTGGACAAATTGGTTCTACCACAGACACATGAAAAATTGGCTCTTGAATCATAGGAGTAGGTACACAGACCCACTTCTCTTCAAGGCTAATCTCTCGAAGCACCATGCTTCTCCTGATCATTGCGTCTTCTAAAAAGACCGCATGTCTCGTTTCTATAAACTTAGTATGTCGATCAGGACAATAGAAACGAAAACCCTTAGATTTATCTAGAGAGCCAATAAAATGGCAGCTTACTGTCTTAGAATCCAATTTACCAATATTCGGGTTAAATATCTTAGCCTCAGCATGACAGCCCCACACTCTAAGATAATTAAGTGAAGGCTTTCGTCCAGTCCATAATTCATACAACGTTTTAGGCACCGACTTAGTAGGGACCCGATTAAGAATATAAATGACGGTTTTAACGCCTCCATCCACAAATTAATCGGCAGAGTGGAATAACTTAGCATGCTTTTTACCATATCTATTAAGGTGCGATTGCGCCTTTCTGTCACTCCGTTTTACTGAGGTTCGCCTGGTGTAGAATATTGGGCAACTATGCTATTCTCATGGAGAAACCTTGCAAAAGATACAGGAATTTAGCCATAAAGGGTATGACAACCGTAATACTCTCCCCCACGGTTAGATCTTACTATTTTAATCTTTAGATCATGCTGATTTTCTACTTCAGACTTAAATATCTTAAATTTATCTAAAGCTTCCGATCACTCTTTAATTGGATAAATATAGCCATATCGCGAATAATCGTCTGTAAATATTATGAATGAGTCATAACCATCTACAGACGTCACAGGAAATGGATCGCAAATATCCATGTGAATTATTTCTAAAATTCCTACGCTTCGCTTCGTGTCTTTCTTAATTTATTTGACGTATTTGCCTTTAATGCAATCGATGCATTGCTCAAAATCTGAAAATTCTAATGGTGGAAGAATTGATTTCTTAACTAAGCATTCAATCCTCCCCCTCGAAATGTGGCCCGAACGATAGTATCGTAATTTCGAAGATACGTCATCAATTTTTTTTCGCTTATTCTTATTCATAGATGAGGAGACATTTTCAGCACTTACGACATTTACAAACTCATTTAGAGAAAGCAAATAAAGCTTGTCATGCTGAAAAGCAAGATCAACAACATTATTATCAAATATAATAGAACATTGTTTGTTGCTAAAATGACAATAAAACCATTATTGTCTAAACAAGATACTGAAATCAGATTCCTTCTCATGGAAGGTACATGAAGGACATCATGCAAATGAATAATAAAGCCATTATTTATTTCTAATGGGAGTTCTCCAATGGCTTCAACTTCTATGTCGATGCCGTTCGTGAGTCTAATTATTCTTCCTCTTTTTGCTAATGTTCTCATAGTAGCGATGTTGGGTTATGGGGAGGCTACGCTAGCGCTTAATTTCAAAAATTTACCCCGTTAGCCCAGGAACCATGCGTGTAATGGGATCATGGATCGTTACCTTGAGCCTCGAGATGCGCTCGAGCAGCAGAAGTAGAGTCGATGAAGCGCGTCCTTAAGCTACTCCTCCCGGCTTCATTCGTTCGTCGGCAATCCGGCGATGAAGACAACGCGATCCTTCAATTCGGTGATCTCCACTGGAAGAAGACGAGCACCACTATTGGAGTAGTGCCTCTACGGTATCTACACGTCCGGGGATAGGATCACCTCGCGCCGACGTGCTAGCACCACTCGCGAGATTCGGGGAGATCGATCACAACACTTGTAATCGAGGAGAGAAGAGAGGTGGCGGCTAGGGTTCTCAACCAGGAGCAATAGCAGCAACAACCAGCAACCTTTTCGTGCTTGCCCCACCTTTCTTTATATAGTGCCCTGTCACGGGCCTTTAATCTGTATTAAAGCCTAACAGATCTAATCTGTTCGCCTGGACTAGAAGTTTTGGCTCTAACCGGAACTTCCAAAAATAACCTTCTGTATCGAATTTATTTTGACCCAGAACTTTCGGTCTAACCGAAACTTCCGGTTCGTCCAGGTAGGCCCAGAACGTCCGGTCCAACCGGAACTTCCGTCTCCTCCAGAAAACCGAAACTGGGGCTGGCCGGGAACTTCTGGTCCAACTAGAACTTTCGGATGCTCCAGAACCTAAAACTTCCGGCCCTCAGCCAGAACTTCCGGTTCCCCCAGAATTCTCTTGGGCATAATTCCATCAATCTCCAACTTGCACAAGTGCCAATTCTTGCAAGCTTTAAAATCTAATCCCCTTAAGCGTGCGACCCGATAGGTTCATATACAAACGGCCGCTACCCGGAAACTCTTTCTGACTCACCAATTAATAGCGGTACCTAGCAGCACATATTGACTCCCGAAAACATACAAAGTCAAAATCATACTTTCTGAACCTTCATATACTCACGCACCAATTCCTTTATCACACGATATCAGTCAAGCTCAAGGCGAGATTCGTGTCACCCTTGTTGATAGCTCGACACTTCACTCGATCAAGTAATGGATTCAATCATGATCAACTCTTTGATCATTGTGGCATGGCCATGCACTTTCCAATCCGACTACCTCGAGGGGCCCAGGGACATCTCTTCCGTTATTTAGGAGGGGTAAATTCCATCTTGTCCGCTCACATCCCACGACATGTTTCGTGACATACCCGAAAGCAACCTTTATAACTACCTTGTTACGGAAAAGCGTTTGGAAGCCCCTAAGTGTGCTACTATACATTCTAGAATCAATGACGATCTCAGGTCTAAGGATTCTGCAGATACACCATTTGAAATAACAACTGATAGCACACATGAAATAATAATCCTAGCAGTATCTCAAGGTGGGTCTATCCAACTCTATGTTCACTAACATGAGTCCACATCACTGATTTGACATCTCTATGTCTATGATCTGTGAAACATGATCATCAATCAGACAGATGTTCTAATCTATGAATCATCACTGTCCCACATGATGTATGAGACTAGGGATCGTTTAGAACAACATCATAACACAAAGAGTCTCACAAACAAGTCATCAACTTGCTGATCAATGTAAAAGATATTTATTCGAGGAACAAGATAACTAATTATCTAAATGTATATCAGTATAGACAAAATACTTTCTCTCACATACATTGGACTCACTCACGCATGTATCTAATACCCATAGAGCTCAAGTGCGCCTCATGTCTGGGCTGTGAGAGAGGCTTCGTCAACAGATCGTCTATGTTCAAATCCGTGTGTACCTTGCATATCTGCACATCACCTCTACCTATAATCTCACGGATCAGGTAATAGCGTCGCAGTATGTGATTGGACTTCTGGTGTGACCTAGGCTCCTTGGCTTGCGCAATGGCACCACTATTATCACAATAGAGGTCCACTGGACTGGACGCACTAGGGATAACACCCAACTCAGAAACAAACTTTCTGATCCAAACTGCCTCCTTTGCAGCTTCCGAAGCTACAATATACTCGGCTTCTGTCGTTGAATCTGCAACCGTTTTTTGCTTGGAACTCTTCCAACTCATTGCGCCTCCATCGAGGTAGAACATAAATCTAGACTGCGATCGGGAATCGTCCTTATCAGTTTGGAAGCTAGCATCGGTGTAACCACTTACAACGAGCTCCTCCTCGCCTCCATAGACCAGAAACATATTCTTAGTTCTTCTCAAGTACTTAAGGATACTCTTTACTACCGCTCAGTGGCTTTCACCCGGGTTTAACTGGTATTTGCTCGTAACACTTAGAGCATAAGAAACATCTAGGCGTGTACAAAGCATGGTATACATGATGGATCCGATTGCGGAGGCATACGGGATCGCACTCATCTTCTCCAGCTCATTAGGAGTCGAAGGACACTGACTCTTGCTGAGAGAAATACCATGTGACATTGGCAGAAAACCTTTCTTGGAATTCTACATATTGAACCGTTTCAATACCTTGTCAATGGACATACTTTGGCTTAATCCAATTAACCTTCTCGATCTATCTCTATAGATCTTTATGCCCAAGATGTATGCTGCCTCTCTAAGATCTTTCATTGAGAAACTTTTTCTCAACGAAGACTTGACAGCATCTAGCATAGGAATATCATTTCCGATCAACAATATGTCATCTACATATAAGACCAGAAGCAGAAGTGAGCTCCCACTAGCCTTCTTGTAAACACAAGACTCTTCTTCGTTCTTTATGAAGCCAAACCCTTTGACTACCTCATCGAAACGATGGTTCTAACTCCGAGAAGCCTGCTTCAGCCCATAAATGGACCTTTGCAGCTTGCAAACTTTCGTAGCACTCTCTGGATCATCAAGACCTTTGGGCTGTGTCATGTACACATCCTCACTTAGGTTTTCATTAAGGAAAGCCATCTTGACATCCATTTGCCATATCTCATAGTCATAAAATACGGTAATTGCTAGGATGATCCGGATAGACTTTAGCATAGCGATGGCAAAAATGTTTCATCATAATAAACACCTTGAATTTGCCTGAAAGTTTTCGCCACCAATCGTGCTTTATAGATGTGAACATTTCCATCAACGTCTATCTTTTTCTTAAAAATCCATTTACACTCGATAGTTTTTACACCATCAGGTGGATCGACCAAGTTCTAAACTTGGTTCTCTCGCATGGATTCTAACTCGGATCGTATGGCTCCAAGCCATTTCTCAGAGTCTGATCCCATCATCGCTTTCGAGTAGGTCTTAGGTTCATCATTGTCCAACAATAATACGTCACGCTGCCTAGTGGTTAAAAACGCAAACCGCTCGGACGCACGACTCAACCTCTCTGACCGACGTGGGGCTGGTGTCTCGACAATAGGCTCTGCAACTTCTTGCATATCGAGTTGCGGTTCAGTAGGAGTTGAAACACTTTCTAGTAGTTCTCGAACCTCTTCGAGTCACACCGTGCTCCCACTAACCCCTTTCGAGAGAAACTCTTTCTCCAGAAAGACTCCGTTCCGGGCGACAAATACTTTGCCCTCTTCCCGGTTATAAAAGTAATATCCTTTGGTTTCCCTAGGATACCCCATAAAGAAGCATTTATCAGATTTGGGAGTGAGCTTATTAGACGTTAAACGCTTTACATATGCCTCACAACCCCAGATCTATAGAAAAGACAAGCCAGGACGCTTTCCAGTCCATATCTCATATGGTGTCCTCTCTACAGATTTAGATGGAACTCTGTTTAGTGTGAAAGCAGCTTCTAAAGTGAATCCCAGAAAGACAATGAAAGATCAGTCTGACTCATCATCGACCGGACCATGTCCAATAAAGTTTGGTTCCAACGCTCGGACACCCCATTCCACTAAGGCATACCGGGTGGAGTCAGCTATGGAATAATTCCACGCTGCTTCAGATGATCATTAAACTCATGGCTCAAATATTTACCTCCACGATCTGATCGTAGAAATTTGATTGTCTTGCTTGTATGATTTTGTACCTTATTCTGAAACTCCTTGAACTTTTCAAAGGATTCTGACTTATGCCTCATTAAGTAGATGTAACCATATCTACTAAAGTCGTCGGTAAAAGTTATGAAGTACTGAAAACCACCTCTGGCTGTAGAACTCATTGGTCCACATACATCAGTATGTACAATGGCCAATAATTCATTTGCCCTCTCATTTTGACCAGTGAAATGCGTCTTAGTCATCTTGCCAAGTAAACAAGACTCACATGTTTCAAACGATTCAAAATCAAATGAGTCCAAAAGCCCATCTTTATGGAGCTTCTACATGTGCTTCTCATTTATATGACCCAAACGACAATAACATACATAGGTGAGATTCAAATCATTGAGTCGATGTTTCTTCGTATTAATGTTATAAACATGTGTATCCTCAAGATTCAAAACATATAAGCCATTCAACAATGGACAAACACCATAGAGCATACCATTCAAAAATATCGAACGACACTTGTTCTTTATTACGAATTCAAAACCGTCTTCCTCTAAATATGACGAAGAGATAATGTTTCTGCCCAAGGCGAGAATAAAATAACAATTATTTAACTCCAAAACTAATCCTGAGGGTAACGACAAGGAATAGACGTCGACGGCCAACGCAGCAACTTTTGCACCATTGCCGACGCGAACATCCAATTCGCCTCTTACGCACTTCCTAGTCTTTTTCAGTTCCTGCAATGATTTGCAAGTGTAAATTATTGATCCGGTATCAAATACCCATGAATCATTTGGACGAGTAGCAAGATAAATTTTAATAACATTTATACCTGAAGCGGAAGTCGTACTTCCCTTTTTTTCTTTTGTTCTTCTAAGTACAATTTGTAATTCCTCCTCCAATAGCTAGGCTTATGGCAGTGATGGCAAGTGTCTTGAGTATTAGCCTTTCCCTTAAGATTTCTGGAGCCAGCAGGGCCCGACTTGGACTTTCTAGCCGAATTAGACTTAGAGCTCGAGATCGCCTCTGGAGCTTTAGCCTTTCCCTTACGCTTTCTCTTCTTACTTTCCTTTTGAACCATCATCACATGACTAGGATTTTTCTTAAGGCTTTCCTCGGCTGTCTTGAGCAACCCATGCAATTCAGCCAAGGTTTTCTTCATGCCATTCATATGATAATTCATGATAAACGGCTCGAAGCTCACAGGGAGCGACTGAAGAATCACATCTGTGGCCAAATCTTTATCAAGTTTAGAGGCAAGCTTCTCCAGGTTCTCAACGTAACCAATCATCTTGATCACATGAGGACTCACTGGACTGCCTTTCTTCAATCTGCACGCAAACAAGGACTTTGAGACATTATACCTCTCAGTCCGTGCTTGGTTCTCAAACATGACCTTCAGTCCCACGATCATATCGTAGGCATCCATGTCCTTATATTGCTTCTGAAGCTCAGAAGACATGCAGACAAGCATGAGACAACTGACATTAATTAAATCACTGGCGTGCTTCTCATAAGCCCATCTTTCAGCAATTGGTGTACTATCCGTTGGTTCATCAGGGTGGGGTTTCTCTAGAATGTAATCCTTATTCTCTTGTTTGAGAACGGTTCTCAAATTCCTGTACCAGTCTATAAAATTTATTCCAGATAATTTCTCCTTTTCAAGGATAGGTCACAGATTAAAAACAGAAGTGTTCTTTGCAGTAGGTGCCATGATCTACAACAACAATGTAAGGTTCAGCACCATGCTATGTTAATCTTCTATCAAATAAAAGATATGCCACAATATGTAAAATGATCGCTTTCCCTCTAACGATACATTGTGGTACAAGATCCTTATTCATCTAATTCCTAGTGAGCTTTGGCATCACTGCTAGAAGATTAGTGACATAGGTAAGCAACACCTTACTAATCACATCTCTATGTGACTCTTGTTCGTTGGGGTAGCATCCAATGCTCGACTCCTAACTCCATGCCCCAAAGCCTAAAACAGTTCTGAAAGCTTTGTTAAGCAAACCAAAGCCTGGAAGTTCCGAGTCACACCCAGAACTTTCAAAAATAACCTTCTGTGTGGAATTTATTTCTGTCCAAAACTTTCGGTCTAACCGGAACTTTCGGAAATAACATTCTATATCGAACATTATTTCAGCCCGGAACTTCTGGTCCAACCAGAACTTCCGGAAAATTCGACGACAAAAACAATAGATCCAATCTATTTCCATCACATATCACCATACGTGATCGATCCAGATCGAACACTACGCACGTAGGCTCTGATACCACTGTTGGGTTATGGGGAGGCTACGCTAGCGCTTAATTTTAAAAATTTAACTTGTTAGCCCAGGAACCATGCGTGTAATGGGATCATGGATTATTACTTTGAGCCTCGAGACGCGCTCGAGCAGCGAAAGTAGAGTCGATGAAGCGCGCCCTCGAGCTACTCCTCCCGGCTCTGTTCATTCATCGGCAATCCGGCAATGAAGACAACACGATCCTTCAATCCAGCGATCTTCATTGGAAGAAGACGAGCACCACTATTAGAGTAGTGCCTCCACGGTATCTACATGTCCGGGGACAGGGTCACCTCGCGTTGGCGTGCTAGCACCACTCGTGAGTTCTGGGGAGATCGATCACAACACTTGCAATCGAGGAGAGAAGAGAGGTGGCGGCTAGGGTTCTCAACTAGGAGCAATAACAGTAACAACCAGCAACCTTTTCATGCTTGCCCCACCTCTCTTTATATAGTGTCCTGTCACGGGCCTTTAATCTTTATTAAAGCCCAACAGATCTAATCTGTTCGCTTGGATCGAAAGTTCTGGCTCTAACCGGAACTTCTGAAAATAACCTTCTGTATCGAATTTATTTCGACCCGAAACTTCCGGTCTAACCGAAACTTTTGGTTCATCCAGCTAGGCCCAGAACTTCTGGTCCAACCAGAACTTCCGGCTCCTCCAGAAAACCGAAACTAGGGCTGGCCGAAAACTTCCGGTCCAACCACAACTTCCAGATGCTCCAGAACCCAGAACTTCCGGCCCTCAGCCAGAACTTCTGGTTCCCCCAGAATTCTCTTGGGCACAATTCCATCAAGCGAATCCCTGTAAAAAATTTGCAACATGAACAGTTGCACTTGAGTCAATCCACCAAGTAGAATTTAAAAATTCTAAATACAGAGATTCATCTATACATATAATTTCATCCTTACCATTTCTGTTGATCCATTTGAGGAACTCTACACAATCTTTTATGTGATGTCCATTCTTCTTACAATGCCTGCAGATGTCCTTCGGGACGTCGTGTTCCTTCATGGGAGCCTTACTACGTGGCTTGGAAGAGGAGGTCTTAGAATCATTCTTATAATGATTCTTAGAATTAGGAGAAAAATTAGAATAATTTTTCTTTTTATTATTGTGATGCACATGGTTAACTAAATCACCACGACTTTTCTTAATCCTCTCTTCCTCTTGTACACATGAGGAGATCAGTTTCTCAATGCTCCAGCGCTCAGGCTGCGAGTTGTAGTTGATAACAAAGGCCTCAAAGTCCTTAGGTAGAGACACTATGATCAAATGAACAATAAAATCATCCTTGAGCCCCATGTCTATTGGCTTGAGTTTGGAAGCCATGTTGCTCATTCTCAAAATGTGTTCTCTTACCCCACTGCCACGATACTTTTCCGTCACAAGCTTCTAAATAAGAGTGCTTGCGTACGTCTTTGAAGAGCCAGTGTACTGATTCTCCACCTTTTTAAGATACTCCTTAGCGGTCTCACATTGTGAGATTGATTCCCTTATTTCTTTCATAATAAAACTCTTAATGACTATGAGGCACTTATGATTGGACTGATTCCACTTAGTACGATCGATGTCGTACTTCATTCTTACCTCAGCGAAGTCCCGTGACCTAGTGGCGAAAGCCTCCTGACTCTCACCATCATGGATCACGGGCTCCGTAGGCTCAATAGGACAATCATGCGTAAGTACAAGATCTATGTCCCATAGCGCAAGCGCTATCTCAATGTTCTCTCGCCAAGAACCATAGTTCTCTCCATTGAATGGCTCAATGGACGAGAGCTGACTAAGCATGTTACCTGATAAGGAACCATCAACAAAAGAAAATGATTAATTCAACAGACAAAATAGTACACGAATCAATTCAACGCTGGTCAAATTTGTACATGTAATAGCTTAAGGGAAAAATTAATTCTATATTACCATTGGGCAGAAATAGAATTAACTTAACTTAATTATAACAATTTTATCAACAACTTTGATCAGTAGATAAAATTATTACATCAACAAAATTATTTATTCTCCTAATTAAATTTTCCCGTTGGTTCCAATTTAATCAGTAAAATAAATAATGATTAATAAAATAGACGAATGAAAAATATCTAAAATAATGTAAAACACAGTAGAAGACTTAAATAAAATTCTTACATTAATAAAACAGTGGCAAAAATTCTGTATTTAATCTTAATCATAATACTTAATAAACTATTTTCTAATTAAATATTCTCGTTGGATCAAATTTAATCAGAAAATAACATAAAAATTCTCAAAAATTCAGAATATTGCCACTGAGTTATGTCTAATTTATCCAAATTTTACCAACAGCCTAAACTTAATTTCTCTTAATTTTGGACCAATTTCTTAATTTCCAGAAAATAGAAAACAGAAAATAAATACTAAAAATTCTGAAAATAAAAAAAGAAAATCGGCCCACAGGCTAAATTTAGCGTAGGCCCAGCTAGCCGCCCACGCGCAGGCCGCAACCTGGGCCTGGGCCGACAAATCCCTTCCCCCCGGGCCTCATCTGGTCCAATCGACGCTGGCCGTTGATCTCAATCTCGCCGTGACAAAACCCCTCGCGCCGCGCCCCGCCCTAAACCCTAATTCATTTCCCCCCACCCCGGTCGATCGAGCGAGCGCGAGAGCGGCGGCGGGCGCAGCGGCGGCGCCGCCCGTGTGTCCACTCGCCGGAGCGCCCGCTCACCCAAGGATGAGCGAGCCTCCGTCGAGCCGGTTCACGGCGACCTTACGCAGCCGGATCCGGGGCGACCGAGTGCCGGCGAGCGTCGGCAAGCGACGGCGAGCGGCGGAGGGCCCCAGATTCGTCTTCCCGGGGTTCGCCGGTGGTGGATCCGGTGCGGTGCGGAGGTAAGTCCCCGACACCCTTAGTCTTAGGGTTAGGGTTAGAGTTTCTGTTTTTTTTGCCGAAACCAGAGCCCTTCTGAGGTTTGCTGCGGGAAAAAAGTGACGCGGTGGTGGCATTGGCTCATGGGGGCCCGATACCACCCAAAACCCTAGCTAAACCAAGTCCTAGACTGCACTGATACCATTGATAGGTTATGCTTAGGGGATCTCTAGGTTTAGGTCTAGCAGGGCAATGCGTAGGGATGAACATGATCAAGGCCATAGGCCAACTGAGAGAGAGAGAGAGAAGCAATACCTTCGGGTTTGCTTGGAGACGAGTTCGCCATGGGGTCGGACTGGTGAGGTAGATGATGACGATGCGCGGTGGTGAGGGAGTCTTCCCGTTGCTTCAGCGTACTCGTTAGATCGGGTCACGTTAGAGATGTAGGATGGAGTGTGAGCACTTCGAACAGCAGCCGTTAGCAAGCCCATGCCTCCTCTTTTTATATGCGTTGCGCGACGGGGGCCCATCAACCATAATCGGTTGGGCGCCCCCGATCAGGGCGCGAGATAGGCGTGGGGAGGAGAGGGACTCAGTCTCCCTCTCCTCCCGGGAGATCTAACTAACACAAATGTCCAGAGATATATGCATGCATGGCTAATAGGAGGGGCTACATGCCTCATCACCCACAAATCATATCATTCACCACCCATGTTTGTGTGCAGTTGCTACTGTTTCACCAAGAGTGCTAGCTGCACAAACAGTTGAAGCAGTAGTGCTGTTCATCTGTGCTCACCTGGAAGGCTGGAACTGGAAGCAGCTAGGTGAAGGTGAAGCAATCTGTAGCCTCTCCAATCCAGCAAATGTATGTGGCTGACACGGCCCAACAAAATGGGACAACAGTGACTTCATAGGCTAAAACAGTTGGCCGAAAGTGATGTTCTGGGATGAAATATTTCCTTCTGTTGATTTGCATTGCAAACGTACAGGCTCCTCTTGATTATTCGCATTGCTAATGTGGGCAGTGCAGCTCACGTTCGGCTGGACGACTATTAGATCATGGCAGAAGATGGGCCAGGCCCCATGTGTTTGCTCTGAACAAGCTGAATATAACTTTTCAGAAGTAGTCGTACGTCTACGTACGTTGACAATGCCGCCATCGATATTGCAATTTGCTAGGAAACGATGACTTCAGTGTTTATATACATCAACGGGGCGCTCGTATATCGTATGCTGCAATGGCAATGCTGATGACCATTGACTTGTAGCTGCTAGCTGTTTTTTTTTTTTTTTTTTGTGATGAACAAGCCTGATGATTAATTAGCAGATCAACTTTCATCCATCAGTGGCAGGTGAGCCAGCCACTCCAAGATGATGCACAGTTGCACACTAGTACACATTACATTCAGATCTAAGCTAGCCAAAAGGAATTCTGACCAGCTTCAATTCGCAAGTCAAATGCGACGTTTCCTCCTCGCACTACCTACCGAGCTGTTGAGACGCCACCGACTCGATCCCGGCTGAAAAATTGCAAATGCTGCAGATTTCTCTGCGTGTGTTCAGGACGAAAGTTAGTTCGTTGCTTCGATCTGCAATTCTGCATCGCAGCATGCTTGCATGAATACAAGATGTCAAGATGTGCAAGCAAAGGAACAGTAGGGGGAGACTTGACGGCTAATTGATAGTATTCTGAGGCGAGAGTGATGTAAATTAAGCTGCCTTGTCGCCGTCGCGCAAGCCAATGGTGTCAAGTTACGGTCAGATTCGACCGCCGATAGCGACCACGCATCTGCACCGAATTGACGGCTAAAGTACAACGTGAAGCCAATAGATTATGCATATGCTAGGTAATTACAAACAATTTCTTCTGCTCTTTTTTACTACATTGCCAGTATACTCTCTCCAAGACTCCAAGTTCCAACTCACCAGCATCACACTTATACAAACCCCACAGTTCAGTGTTATTAGCGTTCTGATTTCTGAACAACTAGTACCACTTGTCATGCCGACCAAACAGAGCTACTGGACAAGTACAGAAGCTGAACCTTTTCAGCCATGGCATGTACATGAATCCGGCCGGCCCAAAGCATGGAGAAGAGAGCACATAGTTTTGTGCTCACGAATGCATCCAAATTGCTAACTACCCTGCCCTGGCAGATGCCTAATAATTGCTCAGTCCCCTCAATTATTCAATCAATCAGTGCTGTGATGCCTATGCATTTCCAGCCAGCGGCAAATTCTCACTCCTGATCACCTTGAATATACCAGCAATGTAGTATAGCATTGTTTGTACAATGTAGGAAGGATCATACACACAGTGTAGATGATGAGTGAGACAGGCAAAATATATATGATGACCCCTGTTGTACTATACACATTGTCATGAGACAATGGATCAGGGTGTCATGGATGGATGTGTCTTCTTCATGAGGATTTTTGAGGAGTCACTCACTGGAGTTTTTAGCCTTTTGTAGAGATCAATATACACTCAAAAAGAAAGAAAGGATGGAGAGAGAGGGGGGAGGAACAATGACAATTGACATGTACCATGAACGAGATGAACAAGAAAGGTGCCGGCCGAGCCAATGAACGTGTAACATACATGTGGCAGGTGGGCGCACATCTCTAGAAGAGCTCCCACTCGAACCTCGGGGACGGCGTGGTGGTGGTCGCCGGCGCCATGGTGGTCACCGGGGCCGAGGACGTCGATGGCGCAGATGAGAGCAGGTCGAATGTCTCCCAGCTAGCTGTTGCGGTCTGTGGCGCGGGCGCGGTTGCCGTGGCGGGCGCTGGAGGCTGGAACTGCCGGCGCTGCTGCTGCTGCTGCTGCTGCGCTGGGGGCGGTCGCGGCGGAAGGTGCGGTGGCCGGGCCCTGCTGCTGCTGCTGCTGCGCTGGGGGCGGTCGCGGCGGAAGGTGCGGTGGCCGGGCCTTGGCGTGCCCTTTGTCCTTCGGCGCCGCCGCCGCTGCCTTGGTCTTGGCACGGATGGCGTCCAGGGCCTCCACGTACTTCTGCACCCGCTTCTCCTGGATTCGCCGCTGCGCCTTGACCTCGCCGTCGGCGGCGATGGAGTCCAGCTTGACCAGCTCGTTCATCAGCGCCTCGGTGAGTGCGACCACGTCCGCCTCCACGACCTTCCCGCCCTTGCTCACGATCGTCTCCAGCGCCGACACCTGCCACCACGAATGCAGCACCGACCACCGCGCGAGGCGGCGAGCACAAATAAGTCAGACGTGCAGCCCCAAACCACGCACGCAGAGGAAACAAAGCAGCAGTCAAGCTGTTACCTTGGAGGCGAGTTTGTCGACGTCGAGGCCGATGCGGGCGATGGACTTGGCGGCGCGCTCGGCCTTGCTGTTCCGGCGTTCCTCGAGGAGGCGCTTGGCCTGCGCGGTGGGGTCCTCGAGCAGCACCATCTTGGAGCGGTCCTTGACGCCGGCCATGTCCAAGAACGCCTTGTTGTCCCTCTCCTTGTCCTTGTACACCACCTTCTGGTCGTCCGGGTGCAGCCCCGTCTTCTCCGACAGCAGCTTCTTCAGCTCGCCGAACGACGCCTGCGAGTTGACGTAGATCTCGTGGTACACGCCGTTGAACTTGACCTTCACGCGGATGGTCGGCACCGGCGCGCCCCCCGGCGGCGCGTCGGAGTCCGGGCTCCGCTTCTGCACCAGCATGCCGCCGGGCCGCACTTCCCACACCTCCTCTTTCACCGCCTTCGCCTCCTTCATCGCCGGAAATGCAGCTGCTTTCTGATCCTTTCCCCCGCGTATCATCTTCTCATATATCCTATATGAATCACACAAACCCAGGAGCTAAAAAATTGCTGCTACTGATCAAAGATCACCAGAGACTAATCTGACTAACTAATCAGCTTAATTAGTTTGCCCTGCTCTATGTACTCTGCACCAGAAAGGGCAAACACAGGGACAACCAAACCAAAAATGCCAAAAATGCAAATTGAGCTAGCTAGCTTGCAGCTTGTGAGCTGAGACCTCCAATTGGAGAAATCAATTGAAGAATGCGGGGAGGAAGATGAAGAAAAAGACAGGGTACAACTAAGGGACAGGGCAGAGCAGGGCAGCAGAATATTTATACTGATAAAACGAAGGAAACAACCCCAAATGGCCACCTTTGCAAGTAGACAAGTGTGGGGGCTCGCTAGACGAGCAGTACAATGGCAACGAACTCCAATGACAACTTCTTCTTCTAGATCATCTGCGACAAGAGGAAAAATTAAGGCGAGGTTGTGTCTAAGAGCATCTCTCCCCTAGATGTCTCATCTCATATCCTAAAGGTAAAAATAATAAACTCTAACAAATAACCTATCATATCTCATATTTTGAGCACACCTAAAGAACATCTCTTATCCTCTACATCTAGGGGTGCTCGTCCCTTATACCTTAGTGCCTTCGTTTCTATACATGTGCCTGTCATTTCCGTGCACCCACTCGTTGTTCCCATGCTATACGCTTGCATCGCTATTAATATCTAGGTCTTCTACCTCATGTTCCACTGCTTTGCCGTTGCTCCCATATCGGCATTGGAGATTGAGAGGGACCGATGAGGAGATAGCCAAGAACAAACGGTTGACGACAAACGTTAGTGGTGGTTGTGGCTTCCATTTCTTCAATCGGAGCCATAGACAGGCACACACCCATAAAAAGAGTGCCACATATATACATATGGGCCATATAGGCCAAACACCCCCCTTTAAATTCATGGTGGATCTGATACATTGAGTTTGAGCAAATAAAGATGATGTTGTTCTCGAGTCTAGACTTTAGTGAATAATTTTGCAACTTGTAGCTCCAATGGCCTATACTGAAGAGCAATTGTTTTCTATGACAATAAGACCAAGTGAAAGAGGCATCAATACTAATATGTTTCGTAAGTTCATGTTTCATAGGATTACTAGCAATTTGTATAGCTCTAGTGTTGTCACAAAGAAGTTATGTGGAATTATCACAAGAAAAAAATAAAATCAACCAATAACCATCATAACCACATAATCTCAAAAGTGGTAGTAGCAAGTGTGTGAAGTTTCGCCACTGTACTAGAGCGAGGTATCGTTGTCCGTCTCTTAGACTTCTAAGCAAGAGGAGAAGAACCAAGGAGAATGCAGTAGCCAGTAATAGAGCAATGATCTGTTGGATCACTCATCCAAGTGGAGTCCAAAAAGGTATGAAGCTAAAGTGGGATATCATAAGTATAGAACAAGTATTAAGATGATATCCCTTTTAAGTATCTTAGCACACAAAGTAAATGTCCAAAATAAATAGAAGTCGAGACACTTACAAACTAACTCAAAATATGGATTGTATGAGTAATATCAGGTCTAGTAACAGTAAGATAAACTAAAATGCCCATAATATGCTTGTATCAAGAGGGGTTCTTAGGTGGTGTATCATCAGTAGGTCAAAGATGCAAGTGAAGATCTATATGTGTTGTAATTGTCTAATCATCAATAATGCCAATATGAAAAATAAGATTATGTATGTATTTAGATTGAGACAAATGATAGCCTTTTGCAAAATGTAGAACTTGAATCCTTAAGAAATAATTAAGAGACATAAATCAGATATCAGAAATTTTATACGAAGTTGTTGCTTCACATTAGAAATGTATTGAACATCATCACTCGTGAAGAAAAAGTATAGAAAGATGAATGAATAAAGTTGGATCAATATCACTAGACAAAAACTAGCAGCATGTATCACACAAGCAAAGTACTCAAACTATGTATAAGGGGTTTGTTTAAGGCCATATAAAGCACGACAAACTCAATAAACATGACTAGAAGGCACATCAACGTCTAGAGGTGGCTACATATAAACCATGTTATGTAAATCGCCATGAATAAAAGTATTCTGAACGTTCATCTAAGAGATATTCCAAGAACAACTAGCAGCTATAGAAATAAGGGTACAAATAGTGATCATATGAGCAAAAGGAGCAAATATTCCATCATAATCTTAATCCTAAGTATGCTGAAAACCTCTACCAATAAGACAAGCTTTATATCGCTCAACAAAACCATATAACTTAGTCTTAACCTTGAATACTCATATGTACGTAATATATACTACAATAGGTGGTAATGGAATAATATCCTAAGCGCTAGTGTGGTCAAGAGCAGCTAGTTTCTTAGACATGTTGTCATTCTAGAATATTGAAGGCTTCCTAATAGGTGGTGTCTCATCAAAATAGCATTCACACATGGAAAACCAACATGTCAGGAGGTTTAATAGTAGTATGACCCTGTAGATGATAAATTGTACCAATATGTGACTCATAAAAAATAACATGTGTCTCATTAGAAACAAGAGAAATAAGATTGGTCAAGAAGGTGGAACTAGGTGAAAGCGCTAGGGAACGATAAATGTATACCTAGATGATAGAAGTGTATACATGAGAAATGAGAGGAATTGGTAGGCATGATGTGGTAGAAGTGTGATCACTAAAAGAAATAGGAGGAAGGAATAAAAATGATGTTGAATATGTGGAAGAATAAGATGACTTTATAAAGGGATTGTAAAAGAAAAGACAATCCTCAACAAAGGTTAAATCACGAGAGATACGGATGTGGTGAAAAGAATGATCATAACAACGATAGCCCTTGTATTTAGGACTATATCCCACAAAAATACACTAAAAAGACTGGGCAATCTACTTAGTACTCTCATGAGAGACAAGCAGAACATAGCAGGTACACCTAAAAACCCAAAGATGACCAAATCTAGGTGCAATCCTTAAAAGGATCTCACTAGGGCATTTGTTAGATAGTTTGGATGATGGTTGATGATTGATGAGATAAATAGAAGTGAAACAACTTCACCCTAGAAATGAGAAAGAACAAAGAAAGCAACCGTGAGTGTTCAAGTTGTCTCTATGAGATAATGATGTTTACATTCAGCAACACCATTTTAAACATAAGCACTAGAACATGAAAGTTATGTGAGAGTATCCTCAAAAGTCAAGAACTAACAAAAGTATCAAATAAATACTCACTACCAGAATCATAATGAAAAACCTTAATTGGAGTAGAAAACTAAGTATAAATCATACGAGTAAAAGATTGATAGATAGAACATAACTGAGAACGATGTTTCATGAAACAGGTTCAAGTGTATCGAGAGTGATCATCAGTAAAAAAGATATAATATTTATGACCACCTTTTGTAACAAAGAGAGTAAGGCTCCAAACATCTAAGTGGATAAGATCAAAAGGTCTAGCAAAATGTGAAATACTAAAGGATTAAGAAAGTTGGATTTGTTTTCCAAGCTTGCAATGCTTAAAATGAAAGCTAGAACAACATTTATTGATTAAAGTAGATAAATGAGATCAACATAGATAACAAGACAATGGTGCCATTTAACAAAAGATGTGGTAGAAGCAACTGGAGACATATAGATGGTGAAAATAGCTAAAGAAGAAAGGCACAAGGTGTCCAAAACATAGAGGCTATGAATACCTCTATGGCAATGGCTAATCCCAATCATAGCCCGCTTTGATGATCCTAAATAAAATATGACGAGTCATCAAATCCAACAAAGTAATTATGGTCAGTGACTTGACCTATGGAGAGAAGATTCATGTACAGCTGAGGTACAAAGAAACATTAGATACAGAAAAATAAGAATTACAAAGTGAACTCTAATGAGTGATATAACAAGATGTACTATCAGCTGTCTAGACAGAAGCACTATCAATGACTAGCTTGCAATCAACCAACTCGGACTAATTGGATATCACATAAAAAGAAGCCCTTGAATCAAGAACCTATGATGACTAAGAAGCACTGACTAGTGAAGCGGCAACAATAGACACGGAACCTCGGGAAGTGGCTGATGTATCATATCTATAAGTTGCATGACGTGCATGGTACTCACCCAATTTTTTGGATGGCGAGTAAAGTAATTTTTTGAATGATGGCTAGTCTTCTTGTAATGCTCACAAACCTTTGAAACATTGCCTCTAGGTATACTAACCCTCCGAGAAGCTGCCAATACATTGTAAGATACTAACATAGGATGAATAGACAAAGATATAAGCCGAATCTCTTCATCAATCAGATTAGATAGTACTTGTTCCACGGTTAGATTAGAGAAATCATAAAGTAGTCTCATATTAATGGACTCAAAATTGGAGCATACTCCCACGACATTAATATGTAAGAAACTTTTTAATGGTGATTTGAGTTGTATAATCCTCTGCTTCACACTTAGATATCATAGAGACCAAGGGCCCATCAAGCAATCAAACGTAAAATAGTACTCATCCACGATCATGTCATTCTATTCAATTACATAAATCTGTTGTATAAGAGTATGTAAGAGAGCACCATTATATAAAATATAGTGTTGCTTTAAAAATGACAGCATGGCTTTAGCTGTTGTAAACTTGCCAAGACTTATGATCATAAATTGCTTAGTGCTATTAACAATGGCCACTGCCACTCTTCCATCATCAATTTTCTATTTTCTAATTTCAGCAATACTAACAGTATCTGAGGGTAGGTAATCAGTTAAGTGAAAGGTAGTCCATAACATCTCAATATAGTTTCTACAGAAAATGATCATTCCTAATAATTTTGATCATCAAGAATAATGTTTATAGCAATTGTATTCAGTTGCGACATTGTAAGAAGATTACTACCACTAGATTAGAATTGATCAAGGTAGTTCGAAGTAGATTAGAGGCAGATCAGAGGTGGGAGACAACACGGATCGACACATGGGACCACGGTGGTGCGTGGGTCCATAGCGATGGGAAGCATGCAAGTGCATGGCAACAGGCAGTGCGGCGGTCCACAACAGGTGGCGAATGGTAGTGATAGTTGTGGCTACCCTAACTCTAGCTCTGATACTATGTTTCTTCAACTAGAGCCACACACTAGCACATACCCACAA
Source organism: Zizania latifolia (assembly GCA_000418225.1). Lineage (NCBI taxonomy): Eukaryota > Viridiplantae > Streptophyta > Magnoliopsida > Poales > Poaceae > Zizania > Zizania latifolia. Next base: position 745,830 of record KE370974.1, read on the forward strand.
GGAGAGAGATAACCCCAAATAGCCACCTTGCAAATAGACAAGTGTGGGGCTCCTAGCTAGGCCAGTAGAGCAATAGCAAAGAACTTCAATAGCAGCTTAATTCTTCCAAATCGTCAGTGACAAGAAGAAAATTATGACAAGGTTGTGTTTATGTGCATCTTTAGTAGATGCCTCATCTCATATTCCCTGTTTTGAGGAAACCCCTAAACAACCTCTCCCATCCCCCACGTCTAAGGGTGCCAAGCCCATCCCCTATCTCTCAGTGTCTCCATTCCCATGTCTTTGTCTGGAGCAGCTAAGACAACCCTGAGGCAATTAGGGCTTAAGCCTTAGGCTTACCTCCTTAATCACTCTTAAAATTTTACTAAAAATGGAAATTTTGATGATACAATATAAATTATATTGTTGAGCCCTAAGCTTAGTTAAATTGTGGCTCCATCCTAATTTATCTGTTATTTCCGTGCATCCACTCGCCATTTTAGGCTGTGTTTGGTTTGGCCTTTTCAACTAGTTTCTTAGCTAGAAAGATGAAAGCTGAACCTGTGTCCATGGGTCAACCAGTTTTTTTATAGTACAAACTGAAAGCTGAGGGGACCCCAACCTTCACATCTTCTCAGTTCAACTTTAAACGAAAATTACTCACCATGCCATTACAACATACTGGTTCGTGTAAAATTTAAAAAGGTAAAATTTTAGTAAAATGTATCATTTTAGTGTAATTCAAAAATGTATAATTTTAATATGAACATTACAAAATTTTCTAATTACAATGATTTACATGCAAAATTGTATATTAATAATGTAATCAAGCATCAGGACTACTAAAATAGAAATCCACAGCTATTCTAACCAAACAACTTCTCAGCTTTTCCACAGCTCATAGCAGCTTTTTTAGAATCTATAGCTCAATCAAACACACTTAAGGTCTTCTACCTCTTATTCCACTACTTTGCTGCCTCTCCTGTATGACCCCGAAGATTGAGGAACACCGAGGAGACTACGGTGGATCCACAGCTCCCGTGTTATCCCCTTCCATCGTTGTGCCGTAACCCCTCGCCGTCCTCGTGATGTAGCAGCTCCTCATGGCAAATCCTAGAAGACTGGACAAGGGTAACTCCTATAGACCTCTAATTTAACCTTGTGTGATCCATGCTTTAGGTAGCGTACGGACGTGCAGGCGATCGAGAAGGAGGGTGGCTGCAGGATGGAGCGCGTCGACGCGTCCACTTGGATTGATGATTGGGGAGATAGCGGTTCGATCAATCGGTTGGTGGTTGGTTGCAGAGCTTGCTCGGGAGAGTTGCCGCCCTTCGCCTCCAAGCAAGCCGAGCCATCTGTTTCTTTCTCTCCTGCTTCTTCTGGCGAGCTCGGCACTTCACCCTGTTCATTTCAGCAGCTAGCTAGCAATTAGCTTCCCCCCTTTTTGCCAGGAATGATATGCTTCGACTGCACACTTCTGTAAAGTTTTTGCCGGGAGTGTACGTGCTGCGAGAAACATCAAGCAATTGCACTGTCCAAGTGTCAGTCTCTCTGATACAACCGGCAGGTGAGCAGTGCACACATTCCTCCACTTCTTTTTCTCTCGGTGCTAGCTCAGTCCTCAATCATGGCTTCGAACATTTCGTTATTCAGTCACTCGTATATGATGTGCCGTTCTTCATATGATGGTTGTAGTTTCAGCTTTTGACTTTCAAGATATGCCCGTCCATTGCCGGGCTGTATAATCAAGGGTGTAGTATTTGTGCGATCCTGCGTGGCTGTGAGCGCAAGACTATAAATTTATTAAATATCTATCATGGTTTTTAGTAAGCTATTGTTATTAACACTGAACTAAAGAAAAATAGTTAGGCTACAAACTTGTTAACTAACTATTATGGTTTTTAGTGCACTATTAAGATCACCAGACAAGCTAAGCTACAACTATCAACGCTGAATTAAAAGAGAATATACTTACTAACCGGTAAAACATTGTTATGTGATAAAGTGATAGTACATCGTATATGTTGTATCCGTCCTGTCTACATTAATGGTAGAAGGGTGAGAAGACCTCCATTTGCAAATGATTGGGTAGTGCAACTGTGTAAGGACAAATTAATTAAAGCCTGAAGAAAGTTTCAGGATGGTCCTGAAAGCAGCAGCATTACACTAGCATAGACGTACTAGGGGTGTTCTGATTATCATCATCCGATCGATGATGCTTCATCATCCATTCGTTTTGCAGACCATCGATCGATCGGCACATATAAAGGAGCACAAATGGCATCTTTCAGATAAATCTTGCTGCTTAGCATCAGTCTGCATGAATACATCAAATTGCTCATCAAAGATAGACATAGTAGCACATAACAACTTGCCAGTTCTTCCTCTCTCCCTTTCTAGAGTTTCTGGCTGGCTTGTCCCAACACTGGAGAATGTCTTGGGGATGAACTGAGCTGATCAAGCTGAACCCTTCGGTGAACAGGAACAGAATGTATCTGAATATGTCCAAGCAGTAGCACCAGCCATAGGAGATGCAACCAACTGTGAAAATTGTAAAATTCTGCATGCCAATCAGAGAAAAGGTAAAGTAAACACATGCATTTCCATGTGCTGTATTATGCGATGCGACTGAGAGCATGTACAATATTAAAATAAAAAGATAAAACACATGTTCTATGTATCGATACCAGTCCCTTAAATTAAATAATATTATTTTTTTCAATTTGATAGTTGATTGTTGGGTAGAGCATGTACAATTTTATTTGATTGATTTTATAGTCCTTAAGGAGTTACTAAGAGTACCATAATTTTAGTGTTAATTTTGGTACCTCTTAGTACTAAGAGTACCAAAATTAACACTAAAAATTATGGTACCTCTTGTACCATCTCAAGGACCGTCAAATTATTTTGATAAAAATATCACCTCTAATACTATACTACAATATTTTTTTTAAAAATAATTTTATCCACATGTTCATCTGGTATTGCTTTAAGTACACTTCACACGGGTTATACTTTGAGAAGCCTCGAGATGAATCATATCATCATCACAGTAGCACGCACGAGTGTCACAGGTCGACGACACCCGACAGGTGGGGCCATTTGTCAGTGAGAATGTTCCTCTTCTTCCTCGGCAAGGGAGGCCGCCACCGACAGCCGGGCGGACGTGGAGGGCGGCGAGCCGTCCACGTCGGCGCGCACCCCCCGCGCGTCCATCACAGGATGCTTCTTCGCTTTGCGAGCGGATCGCGCGTACGTGATCGGAAAGGGACGGCGTAACCCACGGCCGAGAGGTAGAGCGCGCGGGTCCCAACCTCGCCGCCGACGCGGCAACCACCGGCTGGCTGGCTGGCTGGACGGCGGCTGCGCGCGGCCTGGCCGTAGCATTTAACTTCTCCGCTGCTGCACGCGCGCGCGCGTACGTATTCTCGCGCGTGTACTTGATGTGCACACGAGCGTGTACAAATCAAGAGCACATGATCGGAGACGAAACAGGTTGAAGAAAGGTGTCACCTTTCGACGCGCAAGTCGGAGCTACCTATAGTGTACCGCCACTTACATTTTCGTCCTCGAGTGTTGCATTTGCATTTGCAATCTTGCATCCCAACGCTGCTGCATCCTTTTCTAGCTCTTTCGAGGATCGAAAAGGATGAAAGTTTCTGATGCAACAGGCTACAGATAACGCTGTAAAAAATCTGAACTTTTTATTCACCATGGATTGACAATCTCCATGTAGTCTGCTCATCGAGAATTGTATTTGACTGACAATTTTTCTCGGCTAATATACTGGAGACGACCAACTGATTATAGCACGAGTGCGTGGTCCGCTCCACCAGAAAGCCATAAATTGGTTAAATTCAGTTCGTGTTGATTCGTCGCTCTGCTCTCAAGTCTGAACTCTGAAGAGTCGAGGATGTTGCTGTTCCTTTCATTGTTCCTCGGTTTGGCGCATCTGTTGGTACATACCACGGAAGGACCACGAGAAACCACACCAAGAAATCGTTTTCGCTTGCGATTTCGATAGCAGGTAGATGAAAGCATCCAAGGCACCTACCCCTTTAACTCCACACGGTACCCGTACCTCTGCTAGCTCTGCCAGAGTGTCAGTTACTGTGACCCGTGTGATTATTCCGGCGTTGCTACGTCAACTCACTATCTGCTATTACATTTGTTTTATGTTATATGACTTTTTAAACATAAAATTTGTAAACTTTAACTAAATTTAAATAAAAATATATTATCATTTAAAATATCAAATAAATATACTATTAAAATATATGTAATAATCGATTTAATAAAACCAATTTTATATTGTAATTATTGGTATATTATTTTATAAAATTAGTCAAAATTAAATAAGTTTGACTTTAAAAAAGTTTAATAACATATATGTTTTTTGATTAAATTCATATGCTCTACTCTTAAAAAAATTAAGAATCTAGTAATATTTTGTTTGACTCCAGATATCCGGTAAGGATACAATATCTAGTCCATGTCAAACATGGCGTAATTATGTTTGTAGAGCATATCTACTCCGATCTTAACAAAATTCTAAGGCAGGAAAATTGATCATCTGTTACTCTAAACATTGGGCTTTGACTACTTACCACTGTAAAGTTTGTCTTTCATTATTTACCACCCTAAACTTTGTCCAGCTTATTTTTTGTCATGTTTGTCATTTTAATTGTTTTTTATTTTGTTTACTCATTTTATTCAATATAAAAAAGACAAACTTACTCAGTTCTACAATGAATTATATTTAAAAAAAATAAAAAGACTAAAACAATGTATACGTTAACTTACGCAACGACAGACTTACGGTATAAAAAGAGTACTACCGAATCTCAGAAGGCAAGGCTGTCAGAATACAAACCGAACAATCCACAGTGCAGATCATATAGGCTAAAACTTCAGGATTGATGAATTGAGGTAGCTCTGAAAGGACCAGTTTACATAAATTCTGACTGCATGTTCAAATGTGGGGCCTACTTCACATGAAACCCAGTACTGGAGTGTCACCGTTCCACGACACAAAACAAGGATAACGAGACCTTAACGCCAAGTTTCATGCAAACCTTGGTAATATTTTCATGAACATGTGCAACTAATTCTTTCCCGTTATATCCTGAAATTTGCTCTAGAAACAAGGCTTCCAGCTTGCTAGCGAGGCCAAGATCGCTTAAAGACATTTGACTATCAGCATCAGTGAATGCACGCCTGGGGTAAGACCTTACCTGTACATTGTAGATTTTCATTAATATTGGACATTCAGTCATGAATTATGATCAGAAGATTCAATCGGTGGCAGACAAAAATGTTACAGAAAAATAACCGACGAGCATTATTTTTCCCAGTCAGTGACTATCATTAAGTTTTCTCAAGTATCAAGCATGTCAATAACCAACGAGCTAAAATGCATTCCAGGTGAAATTCCATATTCAAACAAGACCATAAATTTAAAAACACGCCCCTAAATCTTAATGTGGGGAGGGAATGCTAAAAAGATGAAGAAAAATAGCTGGCATGTAAGCAATAACCAAACAGTCTAACATGTCACAAGGGTTCCTGACCAAGCTCCACCCGATGCATAACCTGAATATTTGACAGCCTTCAATATTGGTGCTACAAGTCGACAACATTTAAGTGTTTGACATGAACTGGTTGGTGCCACATAGTTTGTTTAGAAATGGATCTTTTCTGGGAAGATAAGCATGATTCAATGGTATATGATAACACCAATATATATGGCCAGGGTCATCATGGAAATAGCAAAGTAAACCGATATACCATGGTGCATATATTCTAAATTGTTTAAAGGAGATATCCGACAACCAGACTTACATCCGCGTGGCGAACAATATAGAAAAACAGCTTATAGTATTTAGAAAAATATATCAATATATAAGTACTAAATTGCAAATAACAATAGCAATATAGCATGATAAAAATAGCAATACAATATCATATTACAATATTATCACTTCAGATACCTTATAAGATAAAATATATATAATTAAAAATGTAAAAACACATTTAAAATTATGTCTAATATTATATTTGAAGCTCAGTTAATAATCTATTATATAAATTTGACCAAATATCCCATTTAAAGACTAGCCCATTTGAAGCCCATTTCTCAACCCTAAATTCTCTCCCACTCCCCCTCTCTCTTAGCTCCCTCTCTAGCCGCCACACCCCTCCTCTCCCTTCTATTCTCTCCCCCATCTTCCGCACCGACGCATCTAGCCTCGTCGCGTGTCGCTCGCGCCCAGCCTTGCCGTGCGCCGCTCGCGCCCGACCGTGCCACGCCTGCTCAGTTCCGTCTATTCGTCGGCGATGAAGACGATGTGGTCTAGCGACCTCGACGGGAAGATCAGCACCGCCTTTTCATCCTAGCCCCTCCTTTCCTTATATATCCTTATATAGTGTCCTCTTATGGACCTTTAATCTGTATTAAAGCCCAACAGATCTAATCTGTTCGTCTGGCCTGGAAGGTCTGGTCCAGGCCCAGAACTTCTGAAAATAACCTTCTGTAAGAATTTATTTCTGTTCGGAACTTTCAGACCCAGAACTTTCGGTCCAACCGGAGCTTCCAAAAATAACATTCTGTATCGAATTTATTTCGACCCGGTAGTTCTAGTTCCACCCAGAACTTCCGGTTCATCCAGAATTCACCTTTCAGGCACGCTCGGAACTTTCGGTTCCTCTAGAAATCAAAACTAGGGCTGGCCCAGAACTTTCGGATGCCCCAGAACCTAGAACTTTCGGCCTCAGGCCAGAACTTCCGGTTTCCCCAGAGTTCTCTTGGGCATATTTCCATCAAGATTGACTGGTGGGTGAGGGGCTACAACCATCTTGCTATGCCAACAAGGAGCACACACAAGGTTCTTCTCAAACTTGAGCTTGGGCAATCCTCGAATCAGGCCTAGGGAAGTCCTTACCATAGAAAAAACTCACATTGGGTTTAGGGATAATCAGGCTCGAACTGATGACTTCCACCACGTCAAGGTGACACTCTACCGCTGAGTTATATCCCTTCCCCGTCCCCTCGAGAAAGAGAATTAACGAATCCTAAGGCAAAGGGGCGAGAAACTCAAGGCCACTCTTCCTCCGGGCTTTCTTTCCACACTATTATGGATAGTCAAATAATGGGAAAAATTGGATTCAATTGTCAACCGGTCCTATCGAAAATAGGATTGACTATGGATTCGAGCCATAGCACATGGTTTCATAAAATCTGTACGATTTTCCCGATCTAAATCGAGCAGGTTTCCATGAAGAAGATCTTGTTCAGCATGTTCTATTCGATACTGGTAGGAGAAGAACCCGACTCGGTATTCTTAAAAAAAGAGGGGAAGCAGAACCAAGTCAAGATGATATGGGTCGCCCCTTCTTCTTGCGCCAAAGATCTTACCATTTCCGAAGGAACAGGGGCTACATTTCTTTTCAATTTCCATTCAAGAGTTTCTATCTGTTTCCACGCCCTTTTTTTGAGACCTCGAAACATGAAATGGACAAATTCCTTCTCTTAGGAACACATACAAGAAAAAGGATAATGGTAGCCCTCCCATTAACTACTTCATTTTCATTTATGAATTTCATAGTAATAGAAATCCATGTCCTACCGAGACAGAATTTCGAACTTGCTATCCTCTTGCCTAATAGGCAAAGATTGACCTCTGTAGAAAGACTGATTCATTCGGATCGATATGAGGACCCAACTACGTTGCATTGCCAGAATCCATGTTCCATATTTGAAGAGGGTTGACCTCTGTGCTTCTCTCATGGTACAATCCTCTTCCTGCTGAGCCCCCTTTCTCCTCGGTCCACAGAGAAAAAATGTAGGACTGGTGCCGGCAGTTCATCACGGAAGAAAGAACTCACAGAGCCGGGATCGCTAACTAATAGAATAGTACTACTAACTAATACTAATATATAGAAATAGATATCTAGAAATAGAAACGAACTAATATATAGATAATCGAAATTGAAAAGAACTGTCTTTTCTGTATACTTTCCCCGTTCTATTGCTACCGCGGGTCTTATGCAATCGATCGGATCATATAGATATCCCTTCAACACAACATAGGTCATCGAAAGGATCTCGGACGACTCACCAAAGCACGAAAGCCAGTTAGAAAATGGATTCCTATTTGAAGAGTGCCTAACCGCATGGATAAGCTCACATTAACCCGTCAATTTTGGATCCAATTCGGGATTTTTCTTGGGAAGTTTCGGGAAGAAATTGGAATGGAATAATATAGATTCATACAGAGGAAAAGGTTCTCTATTGATGCAAACGCTGTACCTAGAGGATAGGGATAGAGGAAGAGGGAAAAATCGAAATGAAATAAATAAAGAATAAAGCCAAAAAAAGAAGTCGAAGATAGAAGAGCCCCGATTCCAAATGAAGAAATGGAAACTCGAAAAGGATCCTTCTGATTCTCAAAGAATGAGGGGCAAGGGGATTGATACCGAGAAAGATTTCTTCTTATTATAAGACGTGATTTGATCCGCATATGTTTGGTAAAAGAACAATCTTCTCCTTTAATCATAAATGGAAAGTGTTCAACTAGAACATGAAAACGTGACTCAATTGGTCTTAGTTAGTCTTCGGGACGGAGTGGAAGAAGGGCGGAGACTCTCGAACGAGGAAAAGGATCCCTTCGAAAGAATTGAACGAG